>JAUBOD010000314.1:4295732-4306972 GCA_032353885.1 Nothura maculosa | reverse complement strand
AAAAAAAGTTGTCCTTGAGGATTAACTTGCTCTTTAGGCTTCTTTTGCCTTGAGGGCAGCCTCCCACAGGACTTCATTTACCAGTTCTCTGAACAAGCCAAAGTCCACTCTCCGGAAGCACAATAGTATTCTGCTACTTGCCTTTCTCTCTTCCTTCAGGAGCTTAAACTCAGTCACCTCATGGCCAATGCAGCTAACCAATAATTCAAAATTCCACCAGTTCATCAGAACTTATGCCAAAACCCTGTCCCAGTGCATTCACTGATTTTTGTAGAAGATTTCAGTTTTATGTCACTAAGTTTTCTTAGTCTACAGTCCAAACTAAAAGGCAAGCTATGAATATACAATGATTAGGAAACAAATATAATATTGCATAAAACATATAGTTAAGGAGAAACAAATAGCCTCTATATGAATAAATATGGAATTTAAAACAGTTCTGTCAAAATTCTAATGGATTTCCATTGAATTTATCAAAATTCCATATGTAGCTTTACTAAACGTCTGAACCAAATCCCTTTAAATCATTTAAAAGATTTCATATAACCTTAACATGGGTTAAATAGAGTTCAATATGGGCTCAGGTACATTTATGTGATTCACTAGAATAGTTGCTTTGAAACCTTTCATGGGTTTCAGATAACTAAAGAAATCTGAACAAAGAGTTCCCTGAAGCACTATAAACTCAGGAACACAGTTCAAGCCAAACCATTAAGGAGTCTGAAACAGACTTCTACATGAGATGATTTAACTTTCCTTTGTGGTAAGTAGCTTTTCCTTTCCTGCTACTACAGTCTCATACACAGTCTCCACCTCTGCTTTATAAACATATTTGGATAATAATGACCAAGTAGGAATTTGGAAACTGACTGGCAATTTCTGAAGAGTCACCTTTCATTAAGTGTTAGACTCAAAAGCAGAGTAGAGCTCAGAGCCTATTGCTGTTTCAGATCTCCATTGTTCCTGCAGAGATCTGAGATGAGATACAGTACATACAGTACAACAACCAGGGTATTGAAAAAGCCACTCAGGAAACTCTTTTTTTTTTTAATAGCAATACAAATATGCCTTGACCCTCTTTTGCAGACTGGATGACCCTTCTCAAGAAGACTGGCCGCACCAAGCACTGTAAAAGGAAAGATTACTCTATGCTTTGCTGATTTCATTCCTCGAAATACATTCCAGTTTGTTGGATTTGGAAAGAAAAAAAAAAAAGAACAAATATAGTGCTTCTCAAAATCTGAAGGGAAAGTTATCCTTTTTATCCAAATGTGTCCCATTTGCTTACATTTTAGTTTGCTTTTGAATGAATTTTGATGTTTCCAGATGAACTACTCTAATCCTGCTGCTATGTAAAGAAAAACAGATTAAAGTAAAAACAAATTTCTTAGTTGTTTTTTTGGACTGAAGAGCCTATGAAGATTTCTTTTTAAATAAAAAATTACCAAAAGAATGACTAAGAAATGGCTACATATTTGGACAGATATCATCTTCCCTGAACTGTTCATGGACTTCAACTAGAGTGCTGAAATAGAAAGAAATTTGTGACTGTTTTTTGACATTTCCTTAAAGGAAAACAAGACTGAGTCACTAATTCATCAAATTTTTTTTCACAAGCAGATCACTGAAAAGTTAAAGAAACTATGTCACAGATGAGGGATAATCAGGTCTTCTCTGCAGGATGGCTGAGCCCTCAATGAGCTGTCATCTCTCTCTCGAAAGTGATAGCCTTTCTTTTCCAATACAGAGTTTCACTCTCTGTTCTGACTAATCAGCTGCAGACGTGACAGTCTCTGGCACAGGCTACCATGTATACTATGACTAGTATGGCTGGCTAGAACACCATGCATGGACTTGCCTTTTTATATGCAAAGGTACCTGTGGGAAGAAAGCACTACCATATGCTTTTTCCAGCTGGAGTAATGTTAGGATTAGAAAATAAATAGATGAGCTATGCTGGCTTCATGCCTGCAGTATGCAAGAGAATGAGCCTCATCAACAAAAGTTTTCTGGGCATTTTCTATGACATTTTCTGGTTTTTTTTTGTTTTTCTTTTTTTTTTTTACTGTAGTCCTAACAGTAGTTTAACATCCCTTTTATATGTATGTCTCTTGAGTAAGATGTGGTTATCATCATTTTCATTCCTCATAAAATGTTTTATAGCTACCAGGAGATAAAGTAAAAAGCTCAAATGAAGCACTTCATTCATGTGATAGATGGAAAAGAGCCTTTTTGCCCCTAAAACAGATGTTCCTTAGGCTTAAGGTTAATAGTACTTCTTTATTTTCTATTGCATTTTTAATTGCGATGATAGAATGTAATTTTAATGAATTTTTATCTACCTATCATGAGAAGTAAATGTTTTTCCATGGAAATTCATAGAGAAAAAAAACATAAAAGATTCAATAATTGCTGTTTACAAGAATGTCAATAAAACATATAAATATCAAGATTTGATGTAGTCTTGAGACAGAATATTGTTCCTTGGGTCATTGTGAAAGTAAAGAAATTTAGTGGCAAGAATACCTGCACTAAGGAAAAGCAGACAGTTTATTTCAAAAGAATGAAGACAGAAAGTGGTGTTTTTGGAATGCCACTAAGAGGTTGATCCTATTTCTCTTAAATCTAAATGGTCTATATGGATATTCAGCACTTTCAATTCCTTCAAGAAGAGAGTAATAAAGAGTACTATCTCTCTGATGTCACCCTTCTGATGTCAAGAGTGACAGGTTTGAAAAAACATGAGCTTTCAGTGTTCTCAGATGACCTCCAGCACAGAGGAAGACTGCAAAGCCAAGTGGCTTTGAGATCATAGGGGAACATTTGCTCTGCAAGATGGCTCTGGGAGAAATTCCCCAAAAGGGTGAGAAAGGGGAGTAACTTTATATTACAAAGATGATACACATCTGACAGACCAAATTTGGAACGCTGACACTTTGCATTCTTACTGTTGTAAAATAAAAACTCACTCATTTGTTAAGATTTCTTAAATGCATTTTCTAGAACATTTTCGAGTAATTTTAGCGCTAGAGTCAGGTTGAGAAACATATAATAATGCATAAGGGAAAAGTAGGGTTCACGTTCAATATATTTCATCCCATTGCAACTCTGGCCAGATTTCAGTGATGAAAAAATATCTGATCTGTTCCACAAGACACCAGCAATAGGAAAGAGACGGTAATAAAAAGACTTGTCATTCATCTACCTTGTCCTGAGTAACAGAGGCAATACTGTGAGCTTTCTTACTGGAAAGAGATTTTTACCACAATAGAGAGACCCTCATTACTACTAGGTAGCTCATCTAACAGCTGATGCCCATGGCTACAGAAACAAAGTTAAAGCAAGCAGAGTGTTTGAGGAAAGGACTGCTCTTTGCTGGAATGACAGCATGAAACAGCTACGCAGCAAGTGCAAACAAAGTCATATTGAGAGAGAGGAATTTCAGACTTTGTGTGGCCTCTGTTCTCATCCATCAGTCTTTTCTTAATGGAGTAGAACTGCCCATATCTCATATTTTTATACTGAAGAAAAAGGAATGGTCCTTCGCCTGGGTTCTGGAGTATGATTTTCAGGTTCTGTCTATTAATTGCTTGCAGATGGTGCTTAGTTTTGTCCTTATTTGCAGGCTGTCCATATGTGCTGAACTTTTTTCAAATTTCATCTTCTGAATTATTTGTTTACAATGTTTTGAATGGAATATTTTATTTTCAATTTAAAAGGTAAAGCATGTGATTGTGGAGTAGTTAATTGTGAACTGTCAGATTTAAAGGCTATAGAGCATGAGATATGATAAGCCACTCTCGCTCACATCATCCCAGTCATGAAATTTTATATAGCAATTATTTGTGAAAATGGACTGTCTCTAGATTAAGCAGTTCCTTTCAAAAGACTCATTTTTAAAACTCTAAGCATACATACTGATAATGAACACATCTCTCTCTTTCTCCTATAGTTACATAATTGCCTGCAAAATATCTGCACTTTATTTCTAGTCTGAATTTTGCCATATTCTACTTTCAGCTGCTGCTTCTTGTTACAGCTTTGTTATAGCAAACACTCACCACCATTACTAGAAATCTTATATCCTATCTTGCTTATTATGTGCTATTCAAGTTACCTTCTGACCTGCTCTTAGTTCATACTTTATTCGTATATCTTTATTTCAGCATATATCGTGCTTGCATATCCAAGTTCCAACGTTAGCTTATCTGGCCATCATTTTAAAAATTTATGTGAAATTCATCATATTATATCTAATGTTAGACTTTCCATGCACAAAATAAAAGCTATTATTTCTCTGTCAACATTAGCACAGAGTGGAAGAGTGTTTTGCTGGTACAATTGCTGATTTTTTAACTTGCTGATGTGGTTGAAACCTTCTACAAAGTCATCTTCTGTGCATGTATATATAAGAAGCCATTTGCACCTCTGTAACAGAGTAGAATGTAAATAGACGCTTACATTTGAATGAATCTCTGAGATACAGAGATTCAGTATTCTTAATGAAGGGTATTACAGTTCTCCTTAATATTTTGATTCTTTTAAAAGGCAAAGGATTATTAATTTCTTTCATCAGAGGTACGGGGAATTTGTTTTTACACTTTTAAAACTAGCTGTCCCTTTCTTAAGAGACGAAGGAAAAGATATTACATATGCCTGTTATGAAACTGAAGAAGGTGAATCACTTTCCACTTTGTTTATCTTGTTCCTTACTCAAAGTCAACAAAGGAAAATAAATTATTTAAGCTGACCTTGTTCCTTTTGTAATTGTTTCAGAGATGGGAGAAGTTTTACAGTAATTGCTACAATTTGTATGAAAACAGTAAAAAACCACATGCATTCCCTGAGAGATCCCTAGGAGCGCAAGTCCTTGCAAATTTAGTTCCTGAAGACAAGAAAGGAAACAAACAGCAAGAACAGATCCAAAGCACATGCTGATCTGGGATGTAACTCTGGGATGTAACTTTTCCTAACATATTTACAAGTTCCCTCTACACATACCGTCAACAAAGATCATCTAATACTTTTTTCATCTTTTTGCATTTATTTTCAGTGATATTTTTAAGGAAGACCTACCACAGATATTCCTTTTCTTTCTACCACCAAAGACTCCAAATACTCTCACGTAGCCTAAAAGAGTCTTTATTCTCAATTTACAGTTAAGAAATCTCTCAATGACAGTCATTAACCAATGTGACAGAAAAGTGGATAGAAGGCTTGATAACATCAGTTACTGTGAACACGGTGAGAGAATTCCTTAGGCTCCAGGATGGGATAACAAATCAGAACAAGAAAAGGCCAGCATAACTGCGTGCTGAACTGAAACCATATTTTTTCATCTCAAACTGCTATTTCAGTCAAAAAGAGGAATACGGGTTCTGCGGGTGGGGAGAAGAGCTTCACCGCCATGAGCACCCAATGGGCAGGCTTCTAGAATCCAGCCTGGAATCACCGAATTCCCTAAGTCACTCATCTAGAATAGTACTGGTCCCCCTTCCTACAGTAATTTTAATGGTCTTCTTTAATTGTATTGAGTATATTACATTTTTATTCCTTTTATAATTCTAAATACTAAATTATGCTAATAAAAAATGGATAAGAGTAGAAATGAAAATTATGCATCTCTTTTCCGTTAAGGTATTTAAGTTCATTCCAGCTGGTGTAATCCAAATAATAGATTTTAATATCATATTCTCAAATAGAAGGGCGATTATGAATAAAAATGAACATTTCTCAAAATTGAGGCACCAGTTCCTTTAAGCTAATCTTGCACATAACTAGCTCTGCTTAGGTGCCAGTAGAACTGACTGCATCTTAATTATAACCAGCCAAGGCTGTCTAGCAAGATTTTTACTTTAATTTTTCTTTAGATGACTATTACCATTAAACTGAAAGATGAAATAACACAGTAACTGCATGGATTTCTATTTATTATCAACAATATTGAAAATATTTTGTGCAATTAGTTATTAAATAACTGCATTATATTGCCATGAAGTAAACTTAAAATATCAGTATGTTATTCACTAATTTATTCTGACATGATTTCCTTAATGGAATTGTGATGCATAATGTTATTAATCTACTAAGCTTCCCTAAAATAACCTGCTTGATGAGATTAGAGATTTATGTGTATACACACTCAGAAGGTTTGTATCTTGGACACATTCCAGCCTGGAAATAGATCCCATTGGGAATCATATGCTTTCAAACTGGTAATAGTCAATAATTCTACAAGCTCAATTTAACAGCTTTAAATCAGCACAACTAACCAAAAAAAGTTCAAAGTTCAACAAGCTTTTTTAAAAACTGTCAGGTTACAGGATTTAATGATATTTAAGCATCAATTCCCTTCACAATAAAATGCAAAGTTTTGGAATTACTGACTCCTATAATCATAAAATTGCTTTGGAGAATATCTAGACTTTGCACATAGGGAGTGTAAGTTTCAAAGTCTCAATGATGTTTTATAATGTTTTGAAATTTTTAACTAACCATCTTTTCAACTGTTATAACCTTTATGCTTTACAGACCTACACTTGATATCTTTAGAAAACAAATATGTAGCCAAAGAAAACAATATTGGAGGAATTACTGTATTTCCATTGGTTTATTAATAACGATTAGGGCCAAGTATATACAAAATGATGCAGCAGGGATCTAATAACCCTATATATATATATATATATGTATATATATATAAGTGCAAGAGACAGCAGGTCAAGCGTTAAACATACATGTGGTCCCTATATCCATGAAACCATCATAGAGAGAAAGGGATAACTTAGCTATTTTACTAGTAATCAGATACTTTAAGATCTTTTTGGTTTTGATGATCAATTCTAGTGCATACAGGCTTCTTTGGCGCAGCACAGCAGAACAGTAACCTTTGTGCAGATTATCAAGCCTACTGATGGCAGTAAGTGTGCACTTCAATTAAGTATGTTCTTAAGTGCTTTGCTGAATCAGGGCAATCTGGTAAAAGCAAGTCCTTGATAATATTCTTTGGAAGCTACACAAGAGCTACGGACAAAGAATAATCTTTTCTTATCAGTCACTATACAGCAGTTGTTTCTCAGCTGTTTTAGATTATAAAGTCTGCAGTGTCTTCAACATTATCTTAGTAAAGAGGAATAAAAGCTAAAGGGAATATACAGGCAATAAAGTTCAGAGTGTTATAAAAGTATAGAAAATGTAGGTCTTTCTGCACCGTTTCATGTCATGTACACAGTGCACAAAATAAAAATACAGTAACTAAGGAAAATGTTATCTGTGTTCTTTGGCAGATGACTGATAGAAACTCACAAAAACTGATAGAAAGTCACAAAAATATAACTATGTTAGAAACACAGAAAATCAAAAAATGATTTAGGATAGTTAATTGTAACAAAGTAGAATATATTACATCACATAAGCAGGTCAGAGTTTACATGCAGAGACTTGCTTGAAGAAATGACAAATGAAACTAGAAGTTACATTGAATTGTATTGGATATTCAGCTACTGAAAGCAGTATAATTCCTTGCATTCATAGATTCAAGCAACTCAGGGTTATCTCAGCTGGCCTTGCTTCAAGTGGATTCTTTATATCTCTAGGGTCATGAACACTCAAAATAACCAACAAAGCTGATTTCTGCAAAACAGCATAAGGCTAGATACGGACTCTTAAATTCAAAAGTGCAATTCTAATTGATCAGATATTAAACTACCTAATTTTGAATTTCCACAGTGAGTACAAAGAATAATTGCAAAATTCAAAGTATCTTTGCAATTTTATCATAATTTTTCTTACTTTTGGGAAGAATTCATGAAGTAGACCAGTAAGTAAATGCAAACAATCCGTGTGAAATATTAACTCTGCCTTCATGAATCAGTACTAAAAAGTAGATATCAAATAAATTATTTAAAATATTGCTAGGTATAGCAGGAGTTGCCTCTAGAATTGCTAGTTTCAAAACAAAACTTTACATGACATTGTTATACAAATGTACCTTGCATTTATTAATTGATCTATGGCTGTATGGCAGTATTATGAGTCAAAATTAAGCAAAAAAAAAAAAAGAATTGTAAAGCTTTAACTACAATTCTAAAACTCTGCACAGGTCTATGAAGAGTAAAGAGATATGGGCTCACTGAAATCAGTTGATCTGCACCAATTCACATCCACTGACCATCTGACCCTAATTTTTGCATTTATCTGGTTTCATTAAGGTACATTAGTGACAGTTATTATCCAAGAAGTAAAAATAATTTAAATAAGAATCCCAAGATGAGATAGATGATGGATGTTAATAGAGCATATCACCTTGTTAATTTGTAAAGAGATTGATTTCACCAAATCCTTGAATTAATATGAAAGAGAAGGCTTAATTAACAAAACTAAAGAACACTGTTCTAAAATGAGGAATGAACTCTCTACAGATTTGTATGTATCATATGTTTGAATATGCTCCATTTAAGCAATGTCATCAACAAAGCACTTAAGGCCATGTTTAATTTACAGCAATCCCCAACAACTCAGCATGCACTTCTGAGCTTTCTTAACTCAGGTCTAAATATAGCAAACAAATTATTGCATTTTTATTTGCTCTATTTTATAGCATATCCCAGTAATTGGCACTGTGTGTACATTTCTGCCCAGTACTAATACATAAATGTGAGGAAAATGGTTTATTTTCTTCATCTGTTTTTCCATTCTTGATTCTTTCCCTATATCTTTTATTTACTTACTTAGTTCTATCAACTGGCTCTTTTGATTTTGTATTATTTTCCTTTATGCTTATATTAATCTTGTCTGTTTAGATTGTGGATTACAGTCCTGGTGTGTGAAGTAGAAGATGCTGATATTGCAGGTCTACCTGGCTGAGGGGGAAATAATTCTGTTAAGAAAAAATATCCCGGATATAGACCAAGGAAACCACCTGGAGCTGGAAAGAAATAAACAAGATTATGCTGCCAGAATCATTTGCCCTGCTCGAACGGATGCCAAAATCAGAAGAGCTGACATTCCCACTTGCATCTCAAGGTCACCAACATAAATAGAAATAACTTATTTTAGCTGCTAGTAGTCAGACACTCCCTCTCAAAAAAGCACTGCGCATAATTTAGCAGTTTAGCAGATGGCATTTCAAATGAGGCCTAAGGCTTAAAAAAAAAAAGAAAAAAAATTGTGTCCTTACATATTACCTTACATATTAATACAAAGGTGCAGGTCTAATCATATTTGTTTTACATCAAAATGTGATAGACTCTTTTTATGTAGGCACAATTCAGATTGTTGCTTACACTTTAAAATTAACTCTGATAGCACAAAAGAATATGTATATTTGAGATAACATATTTTTTAACTTCTAAAGGATGCTCTAGATTTCTCAATTTCTCCATTCAAAGAAAAAAAGCAAAACTTACTCAAAGCTCAGATGTAATTGGGCATTTGGGAATGTTTCTAATAAAATAATCCAAAGATCTTTCCCACATTCTTATTTGCATAAATGTCTAGTATCAGAGTTGCTGGCAGTAAAAACATAATAGACGGCAAAATATAGATATGCCTCATACAAGCAACTATTTTAATGTCTCATATGTACTGCTTGCAGCAGGTTAAGAATATTAAGTCTTTGTTTCTGCTGAGTATGGCAAATATTTTCTATTTGTAATCTCCCAGGGCACTTGTCATAATATCTCTTGGTAAGGACAAGATGTTTCTACATTCTATGCTCATGTAAGAAAAAAAAAACATCTGCTTGGGAACACTGATAGATTACATATGTCACCTATATGGCAGACATGATAGCTCCTGGGAAGTCTGACTTTAAAATTGGTTTATAGTTTAAAATCTCCCAACTGAATTAAGTGGCTGAACTTCACCCTTCATCTTTTGCCTGTACCTCTTTTTACAAACCAGTGTATCCTTGGTGTCTCTTACTGCAGCTGCTTTGACTTTATTTTTGCCTGAAAAACTTAATATACCAAAGATAAAACTGCTAAACAAAAATCTTGTTGTACTTACATAAGTAAGTATATGTAACAACAAGTAATCTTGTTATACTTATGTAAGTTCACATATGGATTCTCTTTTGCACAACATAAATGACTGGAGAGCCACATCAACACTTAAATATGAAATCAACTACATCATTACTCTATACTATTTAGAACTATATGTACCTAATCAATCCAAAATACATGTGCTAAAGAGATAAAGATTTTTCACTCCTATGTCTCTACAATTGTTTCTTTTCAGAAGATCATATCACAATTTAAATGTATCACAATTTCAAAAATACATAGCATGCATAGGGTAAAAGGTTAGTAAAATGTGATTATGCCATCTCATTACTGTACTATTCCTAGTTCAAGACATATACACTAAGTATCTAAAATAATCTGTACTTGTGTTCCAAGTTCCCCACAGTTGTTATTTTCTGCCTTTTACCCCCAACAATGAACTAGCTGTCTGAAAAACTTTCAAACTAGTTGACAAAGATTAATTTTATATGGATATGTTAGCTGACAAAAGAAAAAGAAAATGTCAGCTTCTGGAGATATTCAATATGTCAATATTTGTTTTGTTCTGAAATTGGGGGGAAACATTGATACTATCAAACTTTCTGAAGAAAGATGAACTTTGAAAAGTTTCAATTCCAAATGTTCCCAAATTTTGCAGACACATCTCTTATGTTGCACTGTATCATTCTGGCAGCAATGATACAGCACATCATAGCACAGCTCCATCAGCTGTGGAGCATTGGCAATGGGGAAGTATGAGCACATGACACCCAACACTGAAGCTGTTATAATTCCACTATGGTAGAATACATACAGACAAAAAGTAATGGCAAATTTCTTTAACAGCCAATAATTTATGTTATCTTTTCCTAAATGAGAAGTGAAAAACCCCTACACTTTTCTGCTAAAAAAAAAAAAAATCTTTTTGGTAGTATATTAAAAATTCTAGCATTTTTTTTTACTTAGTGTTATGTTAGTTTGATGTTAGTTTTCATGTTAGTTTGATGGTTTTCTGTTTGTTCTTTTGTTTGTTTTCCTGGGTCTGCCTGTAGTGCCAGTCTTGGGTCAACCAGGACACTGGAGGAGCCAAAGTATTTTTTACTTCAGTGCAGCAACGATTCCTTTGACAGCAGATGTCAAGAGAGCACTGCACAGAAATCACAATATATACTGAGGAAATCTGGGGAAAGACTTCAAGAAGGGCACTACGGAAAAACTATTAAGGAAATACTT
>JAUBOD010000314.1:4259618-4273365 GCA_032353885.1 Nothura maculosa | reverse complement strand
TCTTGTACTGGGGAGCCCAGAACTGGACACAGTACTCCAGGTGTGGCCTCACCAGGGCTGAGTAGAGGGGGAGGATCCCCTCCCTTGACCTGCTGGAGATGCTCTTCTTAATACACCCCAGGATCCCATTGGTCTTCTTGGTCACCAGGGCACACTGCTGCCTCATGGCCAGCTTTTCATCCATCAGCTCCTTCTCTATAGAGTTGCTCTGCAGAAGGTCAGTCTCCAGCCTGTACTGGAGTCTGGGGTTATTCCTCCCCAAGTGCAGGACCCTGAACTTGCCCTTATTTAATTTCATAAGGTTTCTCACCACTCAATTGTCCAGTTTGTCAACTGTAGACCTTACAGTTTTACAGAACTGTAGCAGTATTTAAGAAAATATATTCCTGCTTGTTCCTAAAATTTGCTTTTAAGAAAAAGAGAAACTGTAACTATTAATTATAAAGGTAAATTTCAAAGTATTTAATAGGAAGCTATCATTGTGTTTTATACACATTTTTTAATATACCTTTCTTTGTTTCAGCTTATTAAACGAAAATGTACATCCTCTTTACCTGCATTTGTCAGTTGAAGATTTGTTTGCAATTCTGTCAAAATTCATCCAATGACTTAAACAGAGCCCTCCTATAAAATTGATTACAGGAGTATTTTCTATTCCTAAGGATTTTCTGTCAGTAATATAAATTGTGCTGAAATTTTACATTTTTTCCTGCAAAAGAAATGAGTAATAATAAAAGACACAATTACGCCAAAAGCTCTCCCCTAAGAGAATAACTGAAAACCATTGACAGCACAGGAAAGAAATTCACTCCAACTGCCCTACTCACATATTGAGCATTCAGAGGAGACAATCCTGACAAGTTGTATTATTATAACATCACCACTAACATCAAAACAGAAAATGGTTTGTGTCTACAGCTTTAATGACACCTTACAGTGTTGGATAATAATATACCTGAACATCCTTTGGTCAATCTAAAATTAATTCATCTAAGACTAGAAGCTAACAGTCGTTAAGAAAGCAGACTCTACTCTGATTTTAAAGACATCACATGAAGAACACATCACTGTGTTGTAATTTTAAATATAAAGGCATTATTTACTGAGGCAGGATCCCAGATGAAAGCCTGAGCTTCCTACAAGAGATGTATTCTCCATCTAAAAGTAACATAAGCGAAGAAATCTCAATACATCTACATATCAACTTATATAGCTAGATTGGACATAAGAAGGAAAAATATATGGGACATTTTCTGGACAGTTCAAGACTCAGAATTCCTTTAATGAATGAGGTTCTACTTTAGGGACAGTAAATTTATGCTTGTGGAATACTAAAGAAAAATCCAGAAAAAAATGCTTAATAGGAAAAATCACCTTGTCTAGATTTAGCCTTCCTGTTGTTAAAACGTGCCCTTTGCTGCCACCAAGTGGCTCCTTCTAAAATACATTAAGAAAATGCAAATGTAGTACCACGAAAAGGTGATTGTGAGATTTTTTTTCTTTCCTCTGCAAATCACTTCTTTCCTATTTTGAATTTAAAAAAAAATCCTAAAATCTAACCTGAATATCCCCAGGGGGAACTTAAGGCCATTTCCTCTTGTTCTATTGGTAGTTACTCTAGAGAAGAGATAGCCCCGACTCACTCCTGCTGCCTTCCTATGCAGCTCCCCCACCCTTGTCCTGCCAACCTGTTCCATATGCTGTTCCACGGGCTCCTTGTGCCCTCTCCACCACCACTCTGGTGGGACATACTCTTAATATCCTCATGGGACAAACTCTCCCCACTCAGCAGCTTGCCAGGGATCTGCCTTTGCCTAGTGCTTGCTGCCTCACTGTGACATGGTGACACATTGGAGAAAGATATATGAAGATGGAAGGTCCTGTTGAGGATGAGGCACAACATAACTAAGCAAGTGCTGTGAATCAGGATCACAGAAATCTAGGCCAGAATGGGTAGAAAGAGAAATGCAGAAAAACACTTCAGAAACTAATTCTAATGATAAAACACAGAAAGAAGCAAAGAGAATTTCAGAGAGAAAAACATTCATCTGTCTCTGAGAATTAGTCATTCTTTCATGTGACAATATTGTCACCACCATCTTCAGTGGCAAATCTACAAATGGCATCTGAGTCTGACAAATCCTCAGATGCTGAATTCTCTCCAAGTAGCTGTAGGAAACTCAAAGCCTTGCAGTAAACTCTCTCCCTGCATTGTCACAGGTTGCAAAGGGCAGAGAAGGCAGCCGATATTGCTACATTGGCCTCTAGTGTTCCCCATCTTGCAGAAAGCCTTCCAAAATCATGCTGTGTCCCTGTGGCACACATGAAAAGATATGCCTGAAACATCAATTTTGACTGCTGGGACAGGCTGCATAATTCAGAGGGAAAGTACTTGCCCTATCTTATTCATGGCAGAGAGAGCACCATGCTAATATTAACTCTGTTCTCATTAAGGAAAGAAAAAGTCCAGAGCTACTCTTTAATTCCCAGCCTGAACTTCGAAATACCCATGTTATGGTTCCTACTGTATGTCCATGAATGTCTCTCTCTAGACCATGAGGGCCTGCATCACAGGACAGTGAGATCCTTGCAGGTGAGGTAATCATCTGAGTCATGTGCCAGGCAGCCAGCGGGTTTGGATATACCACATGGAGGATTCTGAGAAACAACATGTAGGTGATGAACTCAGCCACCTCCTCATCGGACTTCCCCACAGCGGACTTGTCAAAACCAAGCAGTTTAGCCACCAACGCATTCAGATTAGGTGTTGCAAGACTCCACAGAATGATAAATACTAATTTTTAGGGGATTTAGGTCCTAAATTTTTTCCTTTGATAGTGTAGCCATAAGGATGGCTCCAATGTGCAACCAGTATTCACCACCACTTGTCCTGATTGCAGGGGGTATCTTTCTTGCACAGGATGACTAAACAGCTCAACCTTGTGCCTGATATTTGTGCCTCTGAACAACCCTATCGGACTTTCAGACAGTTATGCAAACTCTCTCAGTTTCACTTTGCTGTTGGTACTCTGTGCCTTCTGTAAGACTGCTCAGGAAAGTTTGACATGCAGTGTAGATCCTTAACCCAATCATCTTATTCTTAAACAGCACCTAAGCGACTAATTTTTAACACGAGGTAGGAAAACAGCTCTGACATTCCTTTAATGGAAATAAAACTTAGCACACATAAATGAGACATTCTTTCTTGTTTTCTGACTCCATAGCCTGTTTTTCACTGTGTGATAGTGGATTTGCCACAATCCTGACCGAGAAATTATACATTAAAGATCTACAATTTAGGGCCCTGGGTCCAGCTAGGATTTGGCTTCTGCTTTAACAATGAGAAGCAATAAGAAGTAATAGCTGTGGATCATTCTACGACAACTTTTCAGACAGGTTTCTTCAGCCAGATGTTCAGCTCTGATTAAAGGAATAATGACCTAATGTACAGTGGACTAGGGAAATAAGCCCCTAAAAGGAAATGGCACTGAAAGAGAAGAATAATTAAAAATAACACATCCCAATCTATTCCAAAATTTTCAATCCCAAATGTCACACTGTTACCATGCAAATAACTGTACAGTACTTCTTCAAATGCCAGCTACTTTATCTTGTTTTTTTTTTCTCATTCCAGCAAAGTATAGTCCATATCATTATTCTTTGTAAAGGGACATATTCAGACTTATTTGAGTTTACCAAATTATGACATGTGAGACATGACATTATGATATTTTTAATAATAATAATAATAATAGTCTTAGCAATTGTAAAATGTATGTTCTTAGAGATGATAACATTAAACAACTTTATAACACTCCTGCCATGGGTTCCTCCATCCCTCAGTGGGATATTGTTTCAGCAGAGATCATCAGCCCTGGCGTACACATGCAAGATGCCACAAAGGAGATTTCATTTATAAGATCAAAAATCTGACATAAGAAACTTGTCAAAATCTCTCTCCTGCCAACATGCAGGGCAAGCTGATACACAGATAGAATAAAAGGCAAACACACATAATGATTATTCTTTCTTTTGCTCAGCCTCACAGGCAGTAATTGTAAGATTTTCCCAGTCCTTGTTTTGGAAAGGTATGTATTTCGTATGCTTGTATTCTGAGGTGTTTTTTGCACAGGAGTCCGGAGGCACAAAGGTCAGCTTGTCCCTGCAGAGGCTTCAACCTTTATGCAGATAGATCCTGACCTTTATCCTGGAAGCCAGTCCCTCTGCTGCTGGCCATTCCAGCACAGCACCTTGGCAAAGCCTTTTCCCAGAGGTGTTCTCTTATACAGAAATACGAAACATGAGACAAACAGCTTTTGTAAGGAGTCCATTTACTCAGGAAAAAGGAATCTACCCTTTAAAAAATCATTTATTGTGGTCAAGTAGATAGCTTTGATGTTTGTCTTTTGTTGTAGGATCCCTCTGTCCATCTTTTGAAGTGTTACATGTTGCTCTACCTGGGCTGTGAACAGCTCTGTTCAAATTAAAGCTGTGGAGTCTGAGACTGAAACTTTCTTTTCTCAATTTATTTAGGGCTTTCTGCTGAAATGCATCCAAAACATTCTTAATAAGCGTTCACCGCACTTTCAAAAGTCAGAAGGATTAGCAGGGTCAGTTTCCTATAATGATTAGTGACAAAAAGAGGACTGACATACTCTCTAGAAAAGGAAAAACCACACTCCACCTTAGGGGAGAACATAGATTGCCTGGCTCTACTATTTTATTAATAGGCTATGCCTATTTCCATGCCCTCTGTTGTACACAGCCCACCATGGTATCTCCTCCATGCAGCCAATGGGATACAGATGAACCACGGAAACTTATAATAGATATGGGGAATAGGAACATAGTCAAGGGCAAATAAACTCTGATTTCTGGACAGGAGATCAGCTTTCGAGTTGCTTAATGCTTTGTCTAGCAGCTAGTGGAGCTTCTGGAGTTTTATAAATATCTAGCACAAAGCATAACACACTACCGATAATAGCACAAATATGTAAACAGGGAAGCCAGAAGCCTGCAGTGCTCCCACCTTTCTCAATGAGGGAGGATTGTTCTCGCACTTACTATGCGCCTATTCATATCTACTACCTTGTTACCATAATCGCCTCCTTCTCACATGGTCCTTTTTTCTCCTAAAATAGCAAGTGATTACTTACTCACCTTTCTTGAATCAAGACAAATTAATGTTTTATTTTATTACAATAGCCATATGATTAGCACAGTCTGTGTTCATGTTCATTAAGTGACATCCGATCTGTCTCCTATTCTTTGTTTTATCTCACATTGTTAAAAGTTCTTTATACCCTGTGAATTTTGTTGGCACAGTAAGATCTGTAATATGCTATGCCATACCAGGGTCCATTCAATTAAACTTCATCAAGTCTTTTGGTATGCCTTTTCTATTCTGCAGAGCAAAGACAAGCTATTCATTTATCTGCCAGGCTCAACTCAAATATAGATTGGATTTTCTTTTCCTTGATAGAAACTGTTCAGATGCTACCTTGCCTTTTATAAACAATATGTCTGTACCTCTGCCCAAATAACTCATTTAGTATGCACTAGAGGACTAATAATGTAGGTTTTCTTAGCACAATCAACATGTGAAAGTGGGGTTAATTTTCAGAATGATAGGAAAAAGCTAGTTTCCTCAAGGAAGAAAATTCAATTAAAATTTCATCTTACAATAAATTCAGGGATAGCAGAGCATAACTACTTCTCCCTAAAACAATCATGTTTGCCCTATAGGAGCACCCTATGGAAAAAAAAGCACAGTTAATAATTTTTTAAGACTATAGTAAGAAAATTGGATGAGAAAGTATTGTATTACATGACCAACATAGCACTGTAGTACAGATGTAAAGTTTGTGGTTTGAGCATATATGTCCTTGAGTCTGGATCTTTCAATTTCTTTTAACACTGTATTATCTGGGTATGAACACTGATAACATCTATATTTTTAAATTACTCAGTCCTGACTTCTAATCTAACTTGCTCAAGTGTAGCAATTAATCAAGGCAATTAGTTCTGCTAAGCAATGATCATTGGTACCATGATATAATAGTTACTATAACTGGTCAAGATCTCACTTTTCATAATTGATATTATTCTACCTAAATTTAGAAAACAAAGGAATAAAGAACATGATGAATACTAACATGTTAACACTTTTTCCCTCTCTTGTTCCCTCTTGTTCTGTTTTGTTCCCTCTAAAATAGTGAATTATAAAGAGTTTCCAAAACAATATATTCTAGAGAAAGGAGACAGAAAAAAAAACTGTTGCCTACCTCATATTCCCTGCCATAATCAGGAAGAGATTATAAATGTGAGAAAAAATGAAGAGGAAGAGGATGGTACTGAAGAACATTGTCATCCAAGATCCATGGTCCTCTCGAAACATTTTCAGACGGAGCAATTGACCTGCAGTATGAATATGAGAAATCATAGCTTAGATAGTCAGTAAATAAAGATCTATATAGTAAGAGAAGAAAAATAGAGCGCTAAGTTTTATTTTTTCTTAGGTCCACTTACTTATTTCACTTAGTGTGGAGAGGACATAAAGATTTCAAGATAACTACATGTCAAGATTTTCAACCTAACTACATGTTGGACTTCAGCATCAAGACAGATTCCTACAAAGGCTGCCTCCCACGGACTGATGATTAACTGATTTGGGCTATGAATCTACAATCAAAATCACTGAAAGGAACCTCTCTCTCTCTGAATGATTTTTCATCATAACTGTGGGATCTGATCAAAATGTGGCTGTGGTTTTACATATACTGTATGTACATACTGAAACCATTAGTGTCTGCCCCCACTCCATCTGTCCTCACCACATTCTTGTAACTTAGAACAGCAAATCAAGCAGTGATACAAAAGTGAACAACTGTGTGGAACTGACCCATCTAGAGGGAAAAAAAGAAAAAAAGGAATTTCACTCATTTTCTTTCTCAGTTAAAACAGCTCCATCAGCCTGCTGACCTTGAGGCTTAAGGAATGGTAGTTCAGCACTGTGGCCAGTGTGATGAGCTGGAAGGGCACTGGCTTAAGCCAAAACATCACCTAGAAACTTCTACGTCCTAACACTCTAATGCAAATATCACAGAGAAAATCTCAGGAATTAGTCTTGACTTCAAGCCAAGGGCCATTTTTCAGTGGCATTCTCCGTGTTCTGAAAAAAAAATGTGTATTTCTAAATTGTGAATTCTGCTTGACTGCATGAATTTGAGGATCATGAGTATCTAAGGAATTGTGAAATATGCTATTTGCTGCCTGGTATTTCTCTAACAGAAAAAACAGTCATCAAATCTTAAAGGTTACTTGTCTTTCTACACTGACTACAGACGGAGATGAGATGATCAGCTCAGAACAGACAACTATCACACAACAAAAGCTAGATAGAAGTCATCGTGCAATATGTGCTGGTATAGCTTTTGAAAAATACAGTTGTGGAGTAGAAGAGGAGGGGATTCGGGACAGCTAGGCACATGAAACATAATATGCATTTGTGACAGGATGACTTCAACTGCAGGTCTGGCTGAGGAAGAAGGAAATCACCTGCAATATGCTAGATTAAAGAGAGATTCTATGTACCACAGGAAAAATCATATTAAGACGATTCTCATTTAAGCCCTAAAGTAGAGAAAATGCATGGTTAGTAAATTAACAAATAATCAATTAATAAACAATTACAGCTTCTTCTCAACTATATTAAGGTAATGGTACTAAGCCCCCTCACTGCTTTCCTGTTTTGTGAAGCTGTGCATGGTTGTCACTTGGGATTGTCTGCTATCCATTTGTTAGGAAATTCTGAGAAAGTCTCAGTTTCTTGAGGTACATTTGAAAGCTTACACTCATATTCCATGCAGTTTTTCAGTTGCAATGTCCTCATAGAAAGTTGCTCTGGACCACAATAGGGACTACACAGCTCTCTAGGCTCATTTTTGAATCTCACAGGAGACTTCTTGTGATTTACAGGCAAATAACTTACTTTGTATTCAAGTCCTGGATACACAAAATGAAAGGTAAGATTACTCTCTTGCTCTTAGAAATTAGCTACTCTGGCCATATGCACCACAGACTTTTGCTATGCTACACCACAACTAGGCTGCAAACTGCTTAAATCTTTAAGTGCTAACATGAAAAAAAATCCCAACACAAAACAAAATAGAGCTTATAGCCATACTGACAGTTTAATTACTATTCATTTTGCAGACAGATATCTACACTAAATGTCACTGCATCACAGAGAAATAAAAGATCCCTAGAGTATTTGAGTTATGACTGCTTTTCATGGTAATGTTCTTGCCATTTCACAAATGTAATGTTACAAGTTTGACAGAATACGATTGATTTTATTGCCATGTCCTTACAAGTTCTCCTGCAATACAATACTCCCCCTCATCCTGCTTTTTATAGTTTATATGGAATTCTAATGGTTCTTATTCCTGCAGAGGCTATTTATTTCCACTGATCAGCGAATCAAGTAGGCGTGGGTGAATGGTGGTGGTTGTAGAACTCTTTTTCAGTGCTTGGGTCTCCATAAGATCTAAATTGAACATCCCAGATGGGATTTCAAGAGGTTTGTACTACAGACTGCATTTAACAAATTTAATAGCAATACATTGGCTACAGTGGTCATTTCTTACTGAAAGGCACGCAATTATGTGCTAACTGAGAGCACTTTATTACACTACAATTTGACAAACACCAACTTAAAATGCCTTACTGTAGGTGGCATTATTAAAAAATAAGCCTCTATGGTCTTAACACTTCTTTTATCATTCCCAAAGGTAGAAGAATCTCAATTCCTTATGCACATTTTCCTGTATCCTTTTTTCAAATGTTACACATCATTGAAAATATGAAATCAAGATCATGAAATTAAAAAAAATCAAAAAAATGTAACAGTAACATACTAAGCATTTTTAAGAAGAGCTGGGAAAGATTACAGACCATTACAATTAATTTCAAGCACTAAAAAAAGCTTACTGACTCATACATCAATTTCTCATCTGTTTAGTAGAGCATTTCTCTTATGAAACACTTTAAGTAGAAATATATTCTCTAGCATACATTATATGCAGCACCAGTTTCATCAGGACAGAGAAGTATAAACCTCTGAAAAACCTTGCCCTGGTTGTAATCTGCAAAAATTCTGCGCTTATGTGACATTTGCAGAGAGTACCTTTTCTAAAGCACACTTGTATGTTTTGTTGCTCGAAAAATATTCTGCTTATTCTCATCTTTGGTACTAGGCAAAACTCAACATGTTTTCCTCAGGAACGTATCTTTCCTGGACTAGCTTTCCTTTTCTTCCTTCTTCTCTTACCTTTTTTCTCTCTGTCCTTCAGTCCTTCTTCATTGTCATCAATATAATTTTTTTCATCTTTTCATCTCATGTGTCCCTTTACCCTTTTCTCTTGCCCATTTTATCCAATTTATGGATCTCTCATCTTCTGAATCTCTCAGTCACCTGGAGCCCTTTTCTTTCATAATTCAGCACATCTATTGTTTTCTAGTTTCTTAATATTTTCCATACTTGCTTCTCCAAGAATATAGTATTATCCTTTTGTATTTCTTCTCTAAACTCTTTAGGCCTACTGTCTATATCCATTGTCTGGATTTTTATTTCCTCTGGATCCCTGCAAAACTAGTCCCTTGAAACCATTTTTTCCATTCCTAATCACTGCTATCTTATCTAAAGCTCAGACCTACCATCTCTTCCTGTCTTCCTCAAGTGCCACCAACCTCAATCCAGTTCATACTCTTCTTGAAATCTGGACCTCCTTTGGTGTTCGTAAGTCTCTCCTCTAGCAGTTTGCCTCTTATTTCTACTTGTTTTAGCACATATTATCTGTGTAGCTCACTATCTCTCATACTTGCACAGCCATGTAATAACCCATACTGTTTCACGGCACCGCTGTTTTACCAGGAGTTACCACAGACAGTTTATTTTTTCCTGGATGCAATCTTTCTTTGAGAAAACAAATGGATTTTTTAACATGTTCTCAACATGTGGGTTGGGAAGTCCGCTGTTTCAGTCTAAATTAGAGCTGAACACATGTGGAAGCTATAGAATGGGATGAAACTGGTGAGAATTGTGGCATGTTCAGGGAATGGAAAAGAGGATCCTGAGACTGATTTGTGTCTATAAGGATTGGGGATGCAGACTTTGGGTAGGAACATTGGAGAACCTGGAATGGATCGGAAGTGTCTAGGAGGGTTTGAGTCCTGGAACAGAAGAGGAGGACAGGCACTCTGTGACAGGCAATAGGAAACTGTGGGGCAGGAGAAGCAGCAGGCAGGTAGGTGAGGTGAGCGAAGCTCTATGATCATCACAGGTCTGTCCCCCAAATCAGAAGCAAGGCAGCAATAACTAGGATTCTGGCAATGAAGAAGGAAGAGGAAAGTATAAACATCTATATCAGTCCCAAGTTTCTGTACTCTTTTTCACTTTTGCAACGAAAAGTGAAAAAAACAACGAAAGTCCTAAGGCACAGACTGACTGGAAATTTGTTGTAAAACTATCTTTGCCTACAAAGAAAAAAAGCATGTTATAGTAATAGCAATTTATCCAGTTTTATTGAAAGGAGGGGCTTAGTGATAAACAGCATCTGTCCGTTGTAGTTTAGCACCTGCTCTCTGATAAGCTGCCACTTTACATGGAATATTACTGAAAATTTGGATTAGAAACAGTACTTGCAAAACAGAGTTGTCATTTCAGAAGATCCAGATTAATGGAAAAGAAAATTATAGTCTGGAACCTAGACTTCTGTAATACAGATGATTCCAGCAATTTCAGACCAGGTAAGAGAAAGATTTATTAAGTATTCATTCTACTTCTATTCTCCTAGGTAAGATAATTTTCCCAGTTTAGTTATCACACACACAGAGAAATGTATTTCATATTATTTGAAGCAGTTATGCAGAACTATTGTTTTCAATAGGCAAATTCCAAAATTTTAACTACTTCTCTGCTGTAGCTGGTTTGCCACATGAGCTTTGATGAATCTTAAGTCTTAAGTAAGTATATAATGTCATTTTTGTTGACAAAAACAGTCTAATCACAATAAAATATAAATATGAAATATAAATATAAATCAAATCATTAAAAAAGAAATTGGATATTAGCACAATACTATTTAATTGCATTCAGAAATATATTACTTATCAACCCTTTAGTACTAATAACTATAATATGCTTAATTCAGTTAAAGTAACACAGCTGAAATGCTCCACTTAACAGAATGCATGAGATTATTAATAACTTATCAGGGAAAATGCAAAAATAAAAATTACAATTTTTTTTAACAAAACTTACCACTTTCTTTATAATGCTTTATTAGTGTTATTACATTGTCTAAAAGATGGTCAAAAGGGATCTAATTTAAGAGCATATGTAACACATAGAAATATACTGGCCTGTTGATGGAAATGTGAAAAAGATGGCATGGAACACCACAGCATAAACTCATACAGTAGCTGTAATAGATTTGTGTTAAATTCAGATATGGACGTTAACAGGCAGGCAAAAATCTCAGACTAATCCAAATAAATAAAACAGTTCATGTAAAAGTTCATGTAAAATAAAGGCCTTTATTATAATGAATTTCAAGCAAAGAGGAACAAGAGAAAAAGAGATATTGGCTAAAGAGTAAAGTGACATAAAATAAGCTATAAACTGAGCTTAATCTTTCTTTTGCTTCAGGTCAAATTCATCTGTTATTATAACCCTGTTAAAACTGTCAAAAAATGTATGCCACGGAAGAATATAGTTCATAGTATATATTTACACATTTTAAAAAAATTTAAAAAATACTGGCTAAATCTAGCATAATTTTCTGAAATACAGCTTAAATGAAAGACTACTAGTGATAAATTGTGAACAGTAATTATCTATACATATAGATCAAACTCTTTTTGGTGATATATTAGTTTCTAAGTTCCAAAAGAAGTTTCTTCTAAAAAACAATTTTTACTGAAATGTGGTCTTGTACTTGCTGCAAGACTTCAGAGACCATTTCACAGGCACAAGGAGAACACCAAGAAGTAGAGATCGCAGGATTTGGGGGGAGGAAAACAAGGATTTAGGGGGAGGACAAAACGAAGGATTTTTGCAACAAATGAGGAGTTAATTTGATGGTTGTGTCACTTTGATTTCTTTTTACCCCTGCAAAGGCTGTGTTTATGTGCTGAAGAGCTTTGGTTAATAATAGGAAGTTTCAGTGTGGCACACAGTAATTTCTGAAAAGGAAAATACGGGTGAAACGTTTTAGACAAATTCTGAAGATAATCTAGTCATACCCTCTAGCTTGCTTTATTCTCGTCATACTAAAAAGGTGGACAGAAGACTTGTCATTTGTCTGATTTGATTTAGAAAAATCAAAATTCCAAAGCAGACACAAGGGAAGTGTCTACACAGAAAAAAATGCTAACACATTTTTAAACACACTGTAACTTTAAATACATTTTGACCAATTTTGTAGGTCCAACCCCTTCAGAGACACAAGTTCATATAGTTCAATCCTGAGTGTGATCTGGTAAAATGAAAGAGATGGGGAGTAAAGATTTATCAATACAGTTACACAGCTATACATCCAGGCCATATCTGGCCAACCTACTTAAGAGCAGATGGCACAGATTTCTATCTCTCTCCATTTAAACATGGAAGCCTGATAAGATAAGGAATTACTGGCATTACACTTCCTCCATGCAGATTTGACCATGTCATTTATAACCAAATTAGGGAGTATTTATGTTGCCAACGTAACTTGAAATCAAGTGCTTAGCACTTTGACTTGTATTTATTGAAATGGAAGTCAGGGAGGAAAGAAACACAGTTTAATTCAAAGCATGCATGACCTTTAGCCAAGACGATTTTAGGGATGTATAATTTTCCATATTTACGTTTAGGTCATGTTTAACACTACATATTATAAAGCAAGTTACTTAACTGTATGGCACTCATCCTTTCAAAGAATTTATAGGCATATCTTAAAAACTTTAGTTGATGAAAAACTATTGCAAAATTTGATATTCACAAAGTAGGGAAAGAGAAAAATACAGTTCTACAGATGAAAGTGCAATGTCTCAACGTTTAACAAAAGACATTTAGAGAACAAATATCCTCCAGACATAAAACACACTAGGACCTGAACAGATGGTTGTCTAATCATTCACACTTCCTAGAAAGTCATTTGTCTGCTTTTGTCGGTGAGTGTCTAGAAAAACAATTTTCCTTCTTAATTTCACTGAGTACAGCCTGAACTATCAATTTTGTATATTCATATCTGGGTGAGCCATTTGGAAAGTACAATTAGTTAGTCTTTGTTACCTCTTCACTGGTAGCTCATATATGTTGTATTCTAGTCTGTCTGTAAATATAACTTTGGAAAAATCATATTGTTAGTATTAAGAAAGACTTGAAAACAAAACATTTTGTTCCAAAAACCACAAAACTATCAACAACTATGGTTAAAGCTGTTTGGAGATTTTCATGCAACCAACAGGATTTTGAAAAAGAGTTCTTTCTTCCAATCTAAGTGGGACTAAAAATTCATACTGGTTTCCTAATATCACTGTGTATATTTGTCCAGAAAGATATTCCTATGACCTTCAAGCTCCTGTTTGGATGAACCTTGAAGTTTGGTATCTGCTGCATCATTTGGAGACACATTCTAAAAACCTGACAAACTGAAAGTGGTGGTAGCTCAATTTGGCAAAACACTTTTCTTTTTGTTTCTAT
>JAUBOD010000314.1:4214937-4230008 GCA_032353885.1 Nothura maculosa | reverse complement strand
AGGTCTGTTCTAAATCTAGACAGCATTGCAGATGGTGACTGTTGGCCAAAAAAATCAGCTTTCTAAAACAGATCCTGCCAGAAGTGCTTGGTTATTGGTATAACCATCCAAATGGGACTGAAACAGTCCCAAGTATATCTTCTTTTTCATCAAGAAATAGCTACCAAATCCAATGGAGAGGAATGGAGAACATCCCTAATCAGTAGAAAAACAGAAGATGCTGCTGGAAGTCATTCAAAGTACCCAGTCTTTTCAACAATAAGTACATAGTGAAGCTTTGTGAAGCTTTTTTTTTTGTAGACTGAGAACCACAAGAAGGTTTTACATAAACACATACAGCAGTTAATGTTTGCTTTGTATTTTATTTTCATACAAAACGTTCATTTTTAATACAAGTGTTACTTAAGTGAGAAGGCGAGCTTCTCCTCTTTCCTGGTGGTGAGAAGACTTCATTCCTATTCTGGGGGACAGCAATATGACTTTAGTTATATTTAGTTGCTTTTTTACCATCTCTCTCTAGGCTACTCATTGAGGCTCATTGCCCTCAAGGCAATATAATACACCTTGCTGTAAAAAAGTAGGCCTTAAGAAATCAGTGTAGAACAAAAAAGCACATCTCTTTAGCAGCTAACCTCACCTGTGCAGATCTTGTCCTGATTCTGTCTTCTATGTAGTTTTCTTCTGGAATCCAGTAAAATTTAAAATCTCGCTATTTATGTTCAATGTCTCATGGTCTAGGAAGAAAGTACTCTATACAAGCAGTCCCCAAGAGCTTAAAAAATGAATCCATGGCTTATAAATTTAGTCCAAAGACCTTATAGACCTGCCTAGGTCTTCATAATTTTTTTTCAGACTTTCTTTGACTTGAGAATAGTTTTGAGCATCAACTAAGATGATTTTCAAAAGTTATTTTAAGCAGTCTAAGCATAAGGGAAATGTTTTTGACCTTATCATTAACAATTTACAAAACAAACATTTTAAATAATTAATTTTTTTCCCCCTTGGGAGAGAAAAGGCAAATTCAAGAACCATGTAAATGCTAGTCATGCTGTTTAATGCACTTCTGGAATTCATTCAGATAACATGTGATGGAGGCAGAACAAGAACATCTGAAAAGTGGCTGGTTCAAACAGCACCTGAATTGCAAAACACTTTTCACATTAGGTAGTCACTACTACTAGGGTAGAGCTATAAAAGAATGAATCACATCTGAAGAATGTAATGATTTAAAAATCATTGAGGACATGAAACAATTTGACCATCACATTGAGAAGTCAAATTCTGGATTAGAGAATATAAGGCAGAAATTATTTTAATGCTTATGCATATGCAAATAAATAAATCTCCCTATTCTTATCCAAAGACTCATCATAATGCCTTATGATTTGGATAGCAAACTATCAAAAACATTTTAATAAGACTGAAGCACACTAAAATTAAGAAGCTTAGCATAAACTTCTTATATAAATTTAAAATCCTTGTTCAGATTTGCTTGTTTTTTTTCTGGAACATATTTCTTCTTTGTCAAACATGAAATATTGTAATATAGGAAAATATTTTGCATATTCAAATTTAACACAAATATCTCATTCTTTGTGTGCCTTTTGTTCGAAGGTCCTATGAAATGCCAGTACATACAAGCTTTATTTTTTAAAAATCTCCTACTAAGCAGATACACTACTTCTGTATTTTATTATATATCCACTCCCACTTTCTACACGGTACTACTGTGGCAGATCGGTTGGACTGATGCGGTGTCACCTCAAGTAGCCCAGGTGATCTCAGACTGGTGTCAGATACTGTAGTCTCGTATCAGTCCAATATCTCAGGTGTAAGTGTGGGCAACCATTGAAAACGGAGCCCATCCTTGCCACATTGTGCCCGCATTTGTGGTCCTCGGACACATGAGCAACTGGATCTAGGATCTGATCTGTCTGAAAACTTTTTTCCTCAAGATACTTTCAGCCAAGTCATTCCTTCAGCAACACGAATGCCAACACATGGGAGGAATGTAGGAGCTACCAACAATGTAGGACCAGTGACTTAAAATATTTGCGATAGATGATAGTGTCATATCTTGCTTGCCACTCTGACTGGAACTCCAATACTCTTTTTCCTCTTGGTAAAGCTCTTGTCCAAGAGATGCTTCAGCTTTTAATGACCTTTCTGTTCTGGGAGGAACAAGTGTGGACCTCCCTGTTCTCTGGGAGGTACCTGCTGCCTCCCATCTCTTGGTTTCATGCCTTTGAAGCCTTTTCCATCTCTCTTATAGCCCCTTGCTAGAACAAGGGCAACTGCAGCTTCTGCCCAGCCCCAGCTACTCTGGTCCTCAGCCATCTCCAGCTCCACCAGGTCAATATCCACAGTGGTTCACCCACTGGTCTCACACGGCACAGGAGAGCCCATGCCGTACACGCAACTTCAGCCCTAGGGCACATTCCTCAAACAGGGCACTGACCTCCTTGGCTGGACTCATTCAACAGGGGATGTGACAAAGTGCAGACACCACCTACATCTTACCAACACAAAGCCATCAGTCAACTTTGGAAATCCTTGACCTTAGTTAGATATTTAGTATGCCATGTTACTGTTTTTTGTTGTCGTTGTTCCAATGTTGAGCAGTGACCCCCTGCTAACTCCTCATGACCCAAAACCACCAACATGAGGACACCAGGTGCCCACAACCCTACTACAAACGCTGAACGTGTGACCTGGAGGCTCCCGCCTAAATCACAACACGGATTAAAGACACCGGGTGCAGCGCACAACACCAAAGCCGTTTGGGGAGAAAAAAATGAAGGAAGAGAATCCCTCTTTCAGCGGACGGTGCTTCTCAACGTGGGACAGAGGAGAAAACCTTTGGCTAAGGGCGTTTGTCACATAGGGGCCACACAACCCGGCTCGGCCGGGCCGGGCCGGGCCGAGCCGAGCCGAACCGGGCCAAGTGTCGACCCAGAGCGCGGCTTGCGCCATGTCGCACCAGACCGGCATCCAAGGTACCGCCGGGCGAACGGGAAGGGAAGGGACGTGGCCCGCGGCGGCGGCGGCTCCTTTATGCGCCGGTGGTTTCCCGTGCTCCCGGCTGCATTTTTTCCCTCCCGGAGCCGGAGCGCTGCCTGGGATCCGCAAGGGCGCACCTGGGATCTGCAGGCACGGCGGGTTGGAAGAGCTGGAGGCTTCCCCGGTGGCCCCGCAGCCGCTTTGAAGCTGCGCTCAGAGAGCCCGGCTTTGCTGTCGGCTCCTTATAGGGGGAAGCGCCGGGAATACGGGGCCGGGAAAGCGCCTGCCAGCGGCCGAGGGACAAGTGTCCGGGAGTGTTTTTCCATACTCCCAGGCCATGGAGAACGGGAAGGGCCGGTAGAGGAGGCCGCATTGCTGCGTAGTGCCGCCAGACCCCTTAAATCACAGAATCAACACGGATTAGGGTGCGGGATTAGGGGGAGTTGGTGCCGGTGCCTGCGGGCTGCCTGTTCCGCGGCGAGCAGCGTCCCTTGCCTGCGCTCCCGCGTTTATTGCTCCAAGTGACTTTTGTACCCTTGTAGGAGCTCTTAATTGCCCCTCTGAGCTGTCATTGCACACTGGCTGTGTTTGCTGAGCACTCTTTCTCCTCCTTTTCCTCCTCCCGTGTCATTTTCCTGCTCTTCTTGTTTCTCTCAAGTTTTCTGTCCCCTCTTAGAAGTGAGGTGCATCCAAAATAGCCCGTATTCCCTCTTGGGGGGAATGTTGTGGTGGATCGTCCCTCCTTTTTCTTCTTAGTGGTGTTGGAAGGGAGAGCAAGGAATTGCGTGTAGGAGCCGAAGCAAAGCCGGTTCTCCTTCTCATCCCAGAAAATCTTCCCGTTGTCCGAGCAGAGCCGCAGAGGGGGGATTCCTGGCGCACTAAGCGGGGAGCCCCTTTGCACCTCAGCACTCACTCCCCTCTCCGCAGGGCTTGTTGAGGAGGGTGTCTCGGCTTGTCCATCAGGTTTTGTGGGCTCCACGTTTTTTAAAGTGCTGTCAAGGGGAGTGCGGAGGCAGCAGGTCCGGCCCGTTCCTGGACAGGGCAGGGCACGTGCAGCTCTTCCCAAGCACCTAATGAAACCTTTCCGCTCCTGGAGCTCAGTGGCCCTCAGGCAGAATGGGCATGTTTAGCACCAGGGTTGCTCTGAAAGAGAAATTCAAATTCAACTGGAAACTGCAGGCGGAGATAATAGAATTGCAATTGCATATGCTCCACCATCAGAAAATCGAAGGAGCATACTCTTCAATTCTGACTTTTAAAATCTAACTAAAAAAGATAGATCACTTACTAATAAGGGAGTTTCTCAAACCCTGGTGTTTTGCCTTGAGCTGGTACTTCAGGAGCTGCCACGGTTCTGGTGTTGCTGCAGTAGCAACTCCCTTGGTTTTGCTCTTATTGTAGTGTGCAGCTTTGATGCTACTGCTGGGATGAAGAGCAAAAGGTAACAGATGAGGAGAGGACACAAAATGTCCCAGAGATCATAAGGTATGGAAAACAGCATAATGTTAGGGTGCTGAATGGGATTTTGCACCCATGGAAGCAGACAATTAGAAAAGCTGGCAGTAAATGACACTGGGGGTGAGCACTCCTTAATGGGGAAATGCAACCTAAGGTAGAGACTGGTAGCCCATGGAACTTAATCATGCTTAATGCTTTTCTTGACCACATTTTGGAGGTCCTGAATGGTCTGCGCGCCACCTTGATACACAAATACTAAATGTTTTGAACATGGAGAGCAGCATCGCCGGCTGCGGCCTGACCGCCTGTTGTCTGGCCTCGATGCGGCTGCAAATAATCCTCTTCCTTGGGTTCCTGCTTTTATAACAGATGTTTGTCCTGCTGCTCCAGGGCTCTTTGTTGTGGGATTACTTAGAAGAGCCTCTTGCAATAAATTTCTTCAATAAATACTGCACCCACCCCTGCCTAGGGAACAACTAAACAGACTTGCACTCAGAATATTCAGAAGAGCAGCTGAGATTAGAATAATCTTCATATTCGAGCTTAGTGAAATATCATGTTTGTATCGTATCGTCAATATGCAGTTTATAAATTGAAATTTTGGCTACTTTGCAAATTCATCATTAATCTGTCCTGTTTGTTCAGTTGTCCTTTGGCCTTATTAAGAGCCGTAAAGGCTGATATAAAATCATCTTGTGTTCTTTGGAGCAGTGTCCTTAGCAGAGACTAGTAATTTTAATTAAAAAATATGCCTATTTTACGGTGTTGCTAAAAGACTTATTATGTGACAAATCATCTTTAATTTTCACTATAATGAAAATCTTACAGTATGTAAGAAAGCAGGGCTGTCTTATCCCACTTTTTTTCTCTCTCCTCAGATATTTGTAATGTTGTCATCACCTTTTTCACCTTTCAGTGATTGGATCAGGAGAAACACATGAGGAAATGACTTTGCTATTTTTTCCAGTCCAACTTTGTAGTAAAAGTCCAGCTTTTTATTTCCCTAAGATAGGGAATAATTGAGAAAGGTAAAATATTACTGTACATTAAAAGTCTTCATTCAGTTATTTTTATTTTCTCTTTTTTTTCAGCTAGTGGAAACCTTAAGGACACCTTTGTTGGAGCCAGAAATGGACAATACAGACTTTTAAAAATAGTCATTGAAAATGGTTAGTCATTTCTTTTCCAGATCCTTTTAGGTGTTTCCTTGTTGCTAAGTAACTTATGTGTATAAATTGCTTTTTATAAAAATTGCAAAAATTAGTATTACTAAGGTCTTTATATACTTAAAGTAAGATTGAACTTTTGGTGACACTAATTTTCAGTATGAAGCCGGGCAGTATTCCTGCTTATTTCTTTTGGGAATGTACTTGGAAACTACCATTGAACTGCATAAAACACAGCATTGCTTCGTTCCTCTTTAAAATGTATCGGATATTGACCTCACTATTTTGTTCTTCAGTCATTTATAGTACTATAGTAGCTGTTAGTTGGGAACATGTATGTGTGTATTTACATACGCACATGTATATTTATCCTCAGATAAGTATCCTGTTATCATCTTTGAATTTGCTTTTGTTAGGAAGTCCTACACTGTTTTTGTATTGCTTTTCTGAAGGAATCAGCAATAATAGTTTTAGAGGCCATATTTGTTTCAGCAGATCTGGTTCATTGGTTTCACTGTGCTAATGTTTCTTCAGCACAGGCTAGCAAATGCTACCATGGCTCTGAATTGGATTTTGTTAGGCAAGATAAAAAGCTGTGCTTTTGAATATGCACTACTTCTTCAATATAGAATGAAGGCTGAAGATGGAAAGTGTCTTCTATGTATATCAAAAGCATTTCTTTCTGTTATGTATCTATATTTTACCTGTAAGTAGAAGCAGAATTCAATCTTTTAGTATTTCTTTCCAAAGTTCATAAAGAAAATTGTAGCGCTCAAAAATGGTAGAAGAGGGACAGTTACCTCATCTGTCTGCAGCAACTCTCTCTTTCAATAGTTAACTCCAAATAGCAGGACTCAGTTTTAGTTTTACTAATACAGCAGGTTTGCTGCTGGGCAGTGTAATTCCTCTAATTGCATTTTTCTGTCTAAGTCCAAGTGAGTTCAAAGCCATCTGGAGTTTAAAAACTGGCAAGTACATCCTGACTACTCATAAGGCTCCTATGTCTGCTATTTCAGCTACTTAGAATGTGCTGCAGAGAGGTGCCAAACATTCTCTGTCTGAACTGCTTATGTTCAGTGTCTTGGAAAATTAATGTGGAAGAGTGGCTTGTTTGGAAAGATTCACTGTATAAGGGCATCTGTACTGTATTGTGCTCTTGTCTGGAAGGCTAGAGCTTAGCTCGTGGTCTTGCAGAAAATTTAGTCTATAGACTAAATATTATTACCGTTCCTAACCCACTGGAATCTAATTTAAACAAAATGTTTCTCTGTTGGGCAGGGGGACTAGTATTTAGTGGTTTATAAATATTTTGGCTAATAGATTGATAAATATTTTGAAGAATATTATGGTAATATTTTCTTCTGGAAGCTAAGATGTGGTATGTAAGGAAGGAAGGGAAATCTTATTTCAACTTACACATAATTAAATCTAATTGAAACTATTCTGTGTAGAATTAAACCAATTATACATAATAAATTACTTTAATCATTTAAAGAGTCTGTAGTTTTGAAGCTGCATTAAAAACGGTTTTTATCTGCTTAAATTGTCAAGTTAAAGTGATTAGTGCGAGCATATTCATTCCAAATTCTTTTCACTATATATCTGCATTACTGACTCCTTACAATAAATGCAAACACTATTATGTTGTAGCAAGTGCAGGCAGGAATAATTCTGAAGATCAAAAGCTCCCTCTCATCTTGCTTTCACCTAAATACTGTGATATAAAAATAAACCGGTTGTCACAGTATAGCTTTTTAGTCTATTCTGTGTGCCTTGTGCTAAAACACTAACATCAGTCTTATCCCTGCAGATCAAAGAACTTGATGGCAACCAGTACATTGCTTCTTATTTGTTTATCTGCTTATTTATTTTTGTATTTGGGTCAGGCTTGTGCAGGAGTTTTCCTTCTTTAACATTGACTATTCTTAACTGCCATTATTGTACATAGAATTATGGAAAACAAGTGACTTAAAATTAGTCTTGTTACTAGTCTACAGTGTTTAAATGCCTAGTTACTGTAATAAGTTCTTATTGAAATTGCTAATTTTAATAACTAGTGTTACTGCTATTGCTGTTAATGCCTAACTTTGGTTATTGTCTATAGAACAGCTTGTTGTGGGATCCTCTAGGCAGCCTGCTGGATCGTGGGAGAAGGATTACGATGCCTTCGTTCTTCCCCTTCTGGAAGACAAGCAGCCCTGCTATGTTCTGTACAGGTTAGACTCGCAGAATGCCCAAGGATACGAGTGGATCTTCATCGCATGGTCCCCCGATCACTCCCCGGTGAGTATCAGTCATGGGAAACTTCACAGCCATGTGATTTTTCAGTGGTGTCTTTGGCTTCAAATGCTGGGTATGAACAATTTGGGGGATGTTTATGGAGCACTCCCACCCTCTCACCCCCAAGGAAACTGAGGAAACAACTCATCTCCCCCGTTGCTGGTTAAGGAGCGGTATGAGTGACTCTAGATGAACTCTAGCTAAATTAGTTTTTAGATGGATTAAAGGAGGCAAAACACATTTTTACTCTTTTTTTTTTTTCTACTTTTCTGTGCGTGTTGTTTCATGAAAATCCATGGCAAGATACAGGACAGAAATCTGAATTGGTGTCGTCGTAGGGAGAAGGATTCTAGCATGAGCTCAAGCTGTTTATTCTGCATGGCTTTCAGGCTGGCCAGTTGGCACTGGTGCATCTGTGACCGACCACAACATGAGCTGCTGCTTCCACAGTAGGGAGTCAGAGAGCAGAGAGTTACAAATTTCTGGGAGAACTGGAATACCGTGTTTGGGAAGACAGGAAGTAAAGTTATTCCCAGGTTCCTACAACTTTCACTAGCATTTAGGATATACTAAGAGACGAAAGGGTTGACTCATAATTAAAGCTGCAATTTTGGATTACTTGGTTGATATTGCATGGTAAAATGCCTCCTTGTATCCTTAAGAATTGAATAGCATATGTTTTTGTCTTGTTCCAAAACTCATTCTGTGGAATTTCATTTGTATTAAAAAGTATAAATTTAAATCACAATTTCAGCTGTAAAATATGAAAAAAGTTTTTCTAATAGACATATAAAAATTCTAGCTTCTGTGTTTACATAAAAAAACAAGTGAAGATTGTCTGTCTTGTGATATTCTAGGTTCGTCAGAAAATGTTGTATGCGGCAACCCGGGCAACACTTAAGAAAGAATTTGGAGGTGGCCATATTAAGGATGAAGTATTTGGGACAGTTCAGGTATGTTTTTCTTTATAAAGTCAGCATGCGGTTTTAAGAAATAGTATAGTTGCTGATTTTACAAGTATGAATTTGTGATATTTCTGCTCTTTTTTGATGAAGGCAAGGGGAGGAGAAGGAAGAGGTCAAAAGGCATGTCTTTTATTCAAGTGTTTAAATGTAATTATTCTTGCTTGAGAAATATTTCAGGCTAAGGAGTCCTTGCTTCCAATATGAAAAGTAGATAATCTAGGAATAAGAGGAGAATCTTTCAAGCTCACGACATGCATGCCAATCCTCAAGAAAAGCCTTTACACTAAAACCTCTAGGCTGATATTTGCAAAGGCCTTTTAGATGTATGATTCCAAATCAGAAATTAGGATGTCATGGCTATCTGTGGTCATTAATATCTGAGAAAATAATGTTTTTATCTTAAGAAATAATGAAGTGCATTTTCTAAAATTTGACCATAAAATGCTATTGGGGCAGAATTCTAGAGATTACCGATTTCTTTAATGTAAATACCAGTAGTTGAATGTTCAACTATTGTAAGATATTTGGAGGCTATTTTGTAGAAAGTCTAATGATGTTCTAAGGAGCGTTCAAGTGCTGCACATAAATGCAAATTTGGAGCTCTTGCATTACCTCAGCTACCCTGGGATGTGGTATTTTATGTAATAGTGATGTCTGCCTGTTTGACCATCCTAACACAATTGTGCTTTTCTAATATATTGCAAATTTTAAACAAATACAAGTTAAGAGTTCTTTAAAAAGCAAAATTCCAATAACTGTGTGGAAAATTCATGATTATTTAAAGATCCGAATTGTCTCTCCTCTCACTGTCCTTTATCAAACATATACTGTGCAGCAGAAATATTCTGCTGGTTTGTCGTATGCACAAATCTGAACCAAAGCCCAGGCACTTGTTGATTTAAGGATATAGCCAGGAAAGAAGGGAAGGAGCTGGGAACTGGGAGGAAAAGAGGATACTGGTGAAACCTTGCAAAGAAATGTGATTATTGTCAGACATGTTAACTTAAGATGCAAATCCAAAGGGAAATGAGCCTAAAAATTTCCCTGCTCTTTAAGTAACATGTTTGTTATATTCAGCATTACCACAGAGTGAAGGCTGTGTTATCCTGACAAACCCACTAATAAGCCTCTCTTGGAGAGGCTGTGGTCTAAAGAAGCAGATAACCCAGTTGCTAAGAGGGCTTACTGGTAAAGGTCGCCTTGTTTCTTGTGGCCATTCTTTCAGCTAATCTCTTAGCACCGCAGGCAGTGAAGTGTCAGCAGCAGGGCCTGTCCTAAGCAGAATTTGCTTGTGTCCCTGGAACTCGGAGCTCAAGGCTGAGTTTCCAAGGAGCGCTGCAGTCGTTTGCTGTTGTTATTTCAGAATGGGCATTTTGAGGATGAAGTCCATGTAACACCACTTTGCCATGTTTATAGTGCAAACATGTTTATATAGCTTATTATATCTCTAAATAGACATGTATTTAATGTCTTTATAAAGTTAAGAATTGCCTCTAGTGTTCGCCCTAGGGAAGATCACAGCTTCTGCGAAGCACTGGAGTCACAAATCTTGATCAGCAGTATCCAGTAGTTTACTCGTGCTTTTTATGTCCTTACCTTCTGCTAGATACAAAGATGGGTTAGGTACAACCAGTTCTGGTATTGTGGTAGAACTGGGCTGTGGTCCCATGTGTTTCTTCACATGGATCAACCTTCTGTTACCTGTGAGCTCTGGAAGCGAGACATACTGGAATATTGGCCCTGGGAATGGTGTGCCTCCTCCAGAAAGTGAAAAGCGAGAAAGGAGCTTTCAGCTTCTGTCAGAGCTGGAGTAGAAAACCCTCTTGGCCTGACAGTATAAAGTGCTGCCCTTTACGAGCGACGCCTTAATTATAAAAGCAGAGCAGCATTTACCTCTGGGATGGGGATCTCTGCAGAGAGCCAGAGCTGACACTGAGCTTTAATTCCCCAGGGTGGCTGTCGGAATCCATCGCTGCTGGGAATCTTCATCCCAAGCTGTTTGCTGTATCCCAAGCTGTTTGCTGTATTCCATGCACGTGTTTGGTACCTGTCTGCAGGCAGTATTCCCAGCTGCCATTTTCTAGATAGAAAACTACCAGTCAGCTACCTGTTTACTCCCTGGAAATGCCTATTTTATAAGAAGATTTTTCAAATAAGAAATGTGGCACTTTGGTTGATGTTTTGTTCCAGCCAACTAAATAACTTCATTTGTGCCTCAATCTACATGAAGTCTGATTTTTAAATTAGCAAGGTGATTAAGGGCCAGTGTAGATGTGCTGCCTGCTATTGAGTAAGAAGGGCAGCCCGGTGGAGCCTGTTGTTCAGGAAGCCAAACTGATTTGCTCCTGTGCTTGTAACCCATCAAATAGAATGAATATAGTAACATTGTACATAAATGCTTTTTCTATTCTGCACTGAGTATCTTTGAAGAAAACTCACATTACTATAAAATAGTTGATACTTACACTTTGCTTTCAGGATGATGTTTCACTCCATGGCTATAAAAAATACTTAATATCACAGTCTTCCCCTGCACCCCTGACTGCAGCAGAAGAGGAACTTCGGCAAATTAAGATCAATGAGGTACCTACGTGGCCATAGAGCATGGGTGGAGGGGGAACTGCCTGCAGAGTTCTTTAGTATTATGGAAAGGTGGCTTTCTAGATTGGAGAAAAAAAGAAAGCAGATGAGAAAATGGGATATGTCTGAAAGTTTTGAGTAGGTGAGAGCGTGTTGTTTTTCTCTCTATGAGCTGAGATTCCAAGGTGGTGATGAGTGGAGTTAAGAATGCTGAGTTTGCAAGGCCAAGGATGTGAGTTGGAGGCCTAGCAGCCTTATGAGCTGAGCTGTTGCAACTTTGTTCTTAACCATGCCTGGTATCACCGGTTGTGCTTCACTGCCCGGAAAATTTTCCCATGGTAGCAAAAATTGTAGGGAGAATGCAAAAGAGCAAGTATGTCAGTGAATAATCCTGAAGAGGATCTCAGCAGCCTAAGGCTTGTTGGGCGATTTCATAGCTTCCAGGACCAGTTCACTGTCCTCATGACTCAGAGAAGTTGAATAGTATTCCAATTAAAATGCCTTTCTTTTTTTTTTCTTTTTTCCCTTTTTTTTTTATTCCTCACTAAAACAAAGAGCTAGCCCTTTACAAGACTAATTGCTTTGTCACGAGCTCTTAATGAAATGTCTCTAACAAACACCTTCAACCAAATAACCTGACGATTCTGCGTCACCCGGTAACTGAACTGTTTCATTGTCCCTTATGGAAGAGGATTCTTTTCTCGTGATGTTTCTTCCCTTGATCACTCTGTTCATACATGTATTTAAATAGCTCTTATGTTGAGCCTAATAGTTCTGTAGGCCTATTTTACAGCACTGCTTATGTGTTTGAGAGCCGATTTGTTTTTGCAGCTGGATGCCAGGAAGCCATCCTGTTAAATGCAGCTCTTTGTCTTTTCTCTAGTGATTTTCACTTTCTAACGTGCTTATGCTGCATTTCTGTTGTGGTTTGCTTCTTCCTTGACCTTTATTTTTGGCCTTTGTGCCTTTTGATATTTTCCATCCATTCAATGACTCAATGTAGAAATGCATTCCTGTTTACAATATAAAATTTGATCATCAAATGCTACATTGTACTTGAACAGTTTAAAACCTCTTTAAAAATGAATAAATTTAAGCCTTTGTACTGTTAATGATCATTTAATTCTAGTATTAATATTTTATGCAGTGCATGGATTGTGTTTAAGAGCTGAGTCAGGTAGGCCCAAGGTCTGTGTTATTATGAACCTTTGGCAGCAGCAGCTGTGCTGCTCTGTGAGAGAAGCTGTAGATTGCTGTAGACTTTGGCTTTGTGTGAAACATCTCACAGTGTGGTAAGCTCTTCATTTATTTTTCCACCCCTGTAAAGGCCATAGTTAGACTTACTGAAACCGTATTTCATTAACTTTCCTTGGTTACTTTCCAAAAGCTAGAAAGCTTTCTAAAAAAAAAATAGAAAAGAAAAAGAATTCTAGTTTCCATTAGTTTCCATATGCATATTCTTCCACAATTATCCTGAGAAATATTTTAGTGGGTCAGATAAAAGGCTTGCTGGTCCTGTGTTAAGGCTGTGGGCAGCAGCAGGAACTTAGGAAGGGCAAGAGCAGGCAAGAAAACCATGAAAATTCCCTCTACTCTCTCAGTGTTGGCAGGCAGGAGCTTTGGGAGCAAGAGGTCTTAGTGCTTAATTTTTCTTGATGGCTTTTTCATCTGTTCTCATCTTGCTGTTTTTCTAAATCCACACAAAGTTTCTGTTGTGCACAGATCCAATATCAGTGCGTTCCACAGCTTTGCAGGGAACTGCTGCCTGCTGTCCTATAGATACTGCTATACCCTACACGTGTGTGGGAAAGACAGAGAAAAGCCATTCCTCACTCTTTTTTTCTTTCTTCTTTTTTTTTTCCTCTTTTTTTTCCCTATTATATCCATGAGATCTCTCTTGTATTCCTTCTCAGTTATCTCTTCCAGGCTGAGGAGTCCTAATCTACTTAGTTGTTCTTCTCAAAGAAGGTACTCCATACTTTTGATCCTTTGCCTTTCTCTGTGCTTTTTTTTTCCAATTCTACTATTTAATTTCTGAATTGGAGGGATGGGGAAGCCTGAACTGCATGTGGTACTTGAAATGTGGGCATGTTACTGATACCTGCAGTGCGTAGTGATGTGTCCTGTTCTTGTTCTCTGCTCTTCTAACGGTCTATAATGTTTCATTTGGGTATTTTTGGTTCTTGTTTTGTTCTTTTTTTGGTCTTAACCAACACTGGCAACTGGGCTGCACTTTCGTTGAGCTACTTACTGTGTTCCCCATGGTCTTGCTCACAAACAGTAAAAGGCAGTTTCAGTGTCCCACACCATGCGAGTAGAATAGGGGCTGGTTTTCTCCTGCGTGCAGGAGAAGCGGCTGTACATTCCTGTGTATTGCATTTCACCTACCGTTTCATTGCCCGCTCAGCAGTCACCACTGACAAATCTCAATGTGAGTTCTTAAATTTTTCAGTACCTTAAGTGTTTCATTTTGCTTTACTGGTCTGAAATAATTTGCAACATGGACTATTACATATTGAAAATATCTCTAAACTTGGAGTGCGCAGTTCCTCTCTTCCCTTACCTCCCACCAGAGTTCACAGCTGCTATTTGTGAGGTTTTTTTCCTATTTTTATGTATAATATAGATATATTAAATTTTATGTCCCTTACTATCTTTTTTGTTAATCAGGCTTTTATGCAGATATATTAGGAGCACGTTTCGTAAATATTTGTATTCAGTTTTGTTAATAAATTGATTATTCTCAGTATTAAAGCAAGTGCTTCCCAGAAAAGCTGTTATTTTAAAAGATGCAGTATAAGTTAGTATTTCTTCATGTGTTTTGATTTTTTTTCTTTTTATCAGTCTGTTTTGTGCTTCATGAGCATCCAATTTTAATTTAAGCTGAACATCTTCCAGTTGATAGATCTAAGAGTAATCCTTTCAGTTTTTACTATTTTTTCCTGTCTGATTAGCATTTTGCTGCTTCATCTCTGATTTAATGTACTTGTGAATTTGAAAAAGGAAATCAGTAGCTTCACTGGTTAGAATCTGGAAAACTGGAAAGCAGAACATTGACAGTGATAACTTTTTAATTTTTATTTATTTATATGTTTTTTAAAGTGTCCTTAAGAAAACTGTCCTTTTCTCTTGAATAGTTTACGTGATTAACATAAGTAGATCGTGAGCAATTGTCTGACTTGTGCTTAGCTTGAATTTCTGTTTTATGTCAAAAATTCAAAAGAAATCTCTGTTTTTGATTTGCCTTCTGCTTGGCATAGGGCTTGTGGGAGAGGGCCTGAAGCCAGAGGGAGGGAAGTGGCTTTTATTTTCTTTTCAGTTGGGTGGGTTTGTTCAATTTCTCTTCCTACCTTCCAAAATCTGTAATTACTAAAAATGTATTTTGATCTAATTTTTTTGAGATACAAGCAAAGCTTATTAGCAGCTAATGAATTAGTTAAATACAACATAGCATATGCAAATCGTACAGTTTCCTCCCGCCTTACTCTATCCTTGTACTAGAATTAACCCTACACCTTCACTGACCCTTCAGGCAGTTTCCTCTCTCCCAAATCTGTTGGCTCTGCAGACTGGCAGAGATAGGAAACTGTTTCCAGGTGGGAAGCAAGTGGGGCCTGTAAAT
>JAUBOD010000314.1:4182818-4192862 GCA_032353885.1 Nothura maculosa | reverse complement strand
TTAGAGCAAATAACTAATTAACCTTAAAAGTGGTCTTCAAGAAAAGAGAATCTTGTTTCAGTTACAGAAGTATGAAATTATATATATAAAATATACACAAAATTAATATATAACTTTGTGTGTATGTGTATACATACGTGTACACACACATATCTATCTATCATTAAAGCATTAGAGCACTGAAACATTGTCATTAACCGTAGCAATGTTGTGCTAGAAACTCCCCACGGATTCAGAAATGCGTTCCCTTGTCTCTTGTCACCTCAAGGACAAGGATCAGGCTACAGTTGGTAATATGAGCTATATTAAACAGTATCCTGAAATGAATTTATGCAATATTGATACCTAAGTAGTCTTTGTTCCCAGAAAGTTAATATATCAGTTTTGGAAAGATAACAGTCTGCTAGTACTTGAAGTATCAGTTATAGTCCAGAAATATTACTTTTAAAATATTTGCCTAATTTGTACTTATGTCCCGTAGCTTGACAGGTACTGGAATGAAGCAAATGTTTCAACATTGTCAAGGCAAGAAAATCATTTTTATTTTTTTTGGAAGAACAAATAAGTTATTGTTCATTTCTGAAAATCTGCTTTTCATTTTAGAAAAGTAAGGGCTGTGCCCTAGCAGTCCACGGAACACAATTACTTTCTTGAACATCCTTATAAAAACAATCTCAGAGCATTGGTTCTCCTTGGATATGCTCACATGGATATGCCTGTAATTGGAAACACAGCTGACAGTTCAAATATTTGCCCTTTAAATTATCCACTTAATCTCTTGGTCCTTATGTATAAGCCGTATTCATTCAAATCAAGGGAAACTTTCTGTATAAGATATTGCATCAAAACAATATTTTATTAATTTTGGAAAATGCTACTTTATGCGAAGATACTAATGTTCATAAGTATTTAACTATTTCATTTAAACATTTATGCATTATACAAAGTTTTCCTAATTTTTTATTAATCGATAGCTTTTGAGTCCAATTTACAATAGGAGTTTACAGTTGATATAGATTTATGATAGTGTCAAACCCTAAAAATATGCATTCTACCTTCCTTTATTTGCCAAGTGTATCATACTATTTGTTGATGAGACTAAAAAGCAGTGGAAAGTTAAAGTTAAGGCTGATAAAGAGGCAGGAAGAATTAAACAATGGTTTTGATTCCATCAGTTTTTTATGTTACTACTGCAGAATGATTTTTTTTTTATTTTTATTTTTTTTTTACACCATCTGAACTGTGTACAGAGCAACAGAAATAGGAAATGGAAAAGGGTCTTGTGTTGTTGACATGTAGGTTAGAATGTATTTTCTGCCCTCAGTTTCGGTGATTTCTGCTCGGCCTCATGTTTCTAAAATGGAATATAGTACAAGTGGATCTGCCAAATGTACATTTGTAGTGGTCTCGTTTTGTAGCTCCGTCTTTAAACTGTTGTCTGTGAACTACTAGGTAATATTTTTACAGTATGGAAACCTGTCATGTAATGTAGGTTCCTCCTTGTTTCTGGCTAATGGATGCCATTAAAGATATTGTAAATTTGGCTACATAATCATGATTTGGAAGGATTTCAGATCTTGAAAAAATATGAAAAACTCTGTAAGTGCATTTGATTGGATTTTTCTCATAATAGTCCATTCTAATTTTCTCTTGAAGTGTTTCAAGTGCTTATCATTCTAGTGTTAAAAATGAAGAGGACTATAAGAAGCTTTATTGCTTTAGTAGAGGACAGAGCATAATCTCTTGAAATTATTTGTGCAGGTTGAAAGAAATTGGAAGCAGAATGGAAAAAAAGGGAATGAGAATACACAACATACATGCAGCAAATCAGCACCTTAGGCTTGGTCAGCTGAAAGGAAACCACTTTGATATAATTGTGAGAGATCTAGAACACCACAGTCATGACACTTCTGCAGATTTGAAAGAGAGAATATCTGAAGCAATAGAAAAAGTTGAGGTAAAAATTCTTAAGGTTGTCAATAAAGAACAGAATTATATTTTTTTTAAAAAAGCACTTAAAATGGCACATTAATGGTTTGTTTTTGATGCTTTTTACTATTTTATGGCTTTCTTGTGTTACTCAAGAGCCCAGCAGTAAAGTTTCCTTCCAAAGAGGGTCCATAGTAGGGTTCCATGTTATGGACTTCAGATCCCAGAATTGTGCAGCATGACAGATAGGAAATTTGGTAGCAAGTGAGTATGAATATATAAACTATCATTGCACAGACCTGAAGACAACCAAAGTGATGCAGTTCAGTTTTATTAGCAGATGATAAAGTGAAAAGAATACAGTTACACAGTTATATATGTCAGCTGGTTGCCTTTGTCGGTCATATGAAGAAAATGCATGGTTATTTCATGTGAAAAAATGAGTATTTTCCTAGCATGAATGCATGTGAAATGCCAGTAGCAGAGAAAGAAAATCCCTTAAAAATGAGTGAATTTTGATTGCCATTATCTGTAGTGTCTGAAAAAAAAGCCTGGCATCAGGCACTCCAAAGTTCTGGAGGAAAGTAAGATAAAATTAGAAAAAGGAAAAAAATGTGTTTGTACAGCAGCAGTTATCTTTCTCTTTCTTCCATAGTAATGACGATAATACAGGTTGCTTTAAGAAGATTAATCCAGAAATACAAATTGTGTGAAAATAACAAGTGTATAAAAGATAAGCACCTGAAATGTAGTATAGAAAATTCCCCAAAATTCATTTTATTATTGGAATTTCTTATTAAAAACACTTTGTGTGCCTTTTGAATGTAAATGCTGTATGTATGTTGTGTGCTTAGTCTTCTTTTTAATACTTGGTACTTGGATACTTTTAATATATTCTTTCTAATTACAGGCAAAAGGTTTTGTAAATTACTATGGACCTCAACGATTTGGCCAGGGACAAAATGTTCAGACGGATCAGATCGGATTGGCTTTACTGAATGAAAAGATGGTATTTGCATTTTGTAGTCTACTAGTTACTGCAGCTTCATTCACATTTCTGTTGCAATGTCGGAGTCTAGCTTAGGAGTGGACTGTCCCAGTAAATAACTTCATTTGAGAAGCAGACCCTTATGTGTACTGAAGGTCATCACCAGATCAGTTTCGAAAACATCCCAAGCATCAAAATCTTAATGCTAAAACCAAAAAGAGGCTCCATTCAGAACAAAGCTGGAACACTACATGGTGCAATCTTTGTACAGTTGGTTCTGAATGTCTCTTACCTTGTAACTCATTTATCCAGGTGGGGCTCTACGTGCATTTCTCACTTAAATGCCAAAATACACAAAATCATATGAAAAAATCTGCTTTTTTCAAAACCAAAAATAATTTATCTACTCTATAAATTGCTGCTTTTCATTATTCCTTGTTCTCTTAACACTAACTTCTAATTCTGAAAAACTATTTCTATTGTAATAAAGGGAGAATGTATCTGTTTACGAATAATCCCTCAGATGAGCCATATACTTTGCATTGTGTATGGTATAGTATTTGGCACAGGTTTAAAATAGTAAGCCCCTCCAGAGTCAAATGAATGCTGGGGTATCCTGCTCTCCTCACCTTGTTCTGATTCTGAGAAAAGTCAGAAAAAACAATTCTTCAAATACAAGAAGAATCAAGGTTGGAGGGCAACCCACAAAAGTAGGTGTTAACCCGACTGACATTTTGATTTCTGCTATGTTAGGCATTCACACCATGTGACACTATAAATTAATCTCTAGCTTTAATTCAGCTGTGTTTAAATTAAAAACTTGCAGAAACTTAAAATTGCACAAACAGGCACTTCTTGTGCAATGTCCAATACTGAGCAATCCATCTATAAAAAGTTAATAAAACTGATCAAGTGCAGAGTCAGAGACAGGTAGTTATATGCGTTAGAGAATTGTTTGACTGCAATGGTGGTGCAAGCAGTGAGGCTAAGACAATGTTTTGTCTGTCATAGTATTTAATCCAAAACAGCTCAATATTAAAAATTAAAAGGTTATTTTCCTCTGCTTCGGAGACTGGAAAGCAGTCAGTCAAAATCCTGCATGAAAAATGTTGGAGGGGTGAAAAGTGGGTTTTGGCTAGAGTCTAAAGTAAGAGTGAGTGACTGCTTGTAGGGCTCTGAAAGCCTTTTTATGCCTTCTATATAGCTGTAAACCCTTTTTTAATTTGAGAAGAAACAGCCACAGTGGCTTGCTGTCCAGCCATCTTCTGTGAAAGGGAGCATTTGCTTCGATCAGCCTTAAAGAGCTGATCGAATTCTGAGAGGTTGCAGAATATAAGACAAAAACGGCTGTGTGATTTTATGTTTTCTAAAAATTAAACATCTAAATTGTTGATGCTTAAAGGTGGAAGCTTTAAGATTATTCTTCACACCTGAAGATAATGATGACCCTGTAAACAAGGCAAAAAGATACTTTCTTCAAACTGGTAAGTCCAATTATAAATTTCCTTTGTATTTATTCAGGGTGGATTTTATGGGAGCAACTACAATGTAGCTGTGCAGAGAAGGGCGCTTTGTCTGACTAGTGCTTTGTACCAGTTACAGCTGTTCCACTGAACTCAGAAGAGTTACACTGTTAAAAATGAATTGAGAATCAGGCCTCAATGTGCGAAATAATAGAAAATAACATATTTAAGGTGCAGGATGGTGCAGAATCAAAGACTTCACTTCATCATGCTGCAAGAGTTGAATATCAAAGTGATTTTAGACAGATTTCCATCTGTTTCCTTTTGAAATATAAAGTTCTCATGTGCAATTAAAAAGAACAATTAAGAAACTCAGATTCAGTCCCAATCATGTTAGGACAGGGAAATTAGGGCATGTTAGGGAAATTTTCTGAGATTTCTATAAAAACCTTAGCTCCTGTTTTTACACCTTTGGACTTCACTTTTATGTTTAATTCTGTATTTTCTTCTATGCCTTCTTGTGATTTATCTTTTTCAATCTTGAAGTAAATCCAATGAAAATGCCAAGGACAGGAGTGTGCCTTCTGAATAAAATGCTATTTGTCGTATTTATTGTTGCTGTCATTTAGCATAGTGATCTAAATACCTTGGAATTGCTCTTGACTTGGAATGTGTTTGTTCTTTTCAATCTCCCACGTCTGTGAGCCTCCTTATCTCTGTACATTGATAGAACAGCTGTGATGCTCAATTTCAGGAGAAACATTTTGTTTCACAGAAGAGATAAGATGAATCATTCTGTGCTGTGCACTGCTGCATGATGCGTGAAAAGAAATTGAGATGGACTCTGGAAATGCTGCTTGCCTTTTCCTGAAAACAAGAAGTAAAAGGCTACACAAATGGCTCCTTCAGATGCTTGCTCTCATTGAGAAAAATTATGAAGGAGAATTATGCAAAACATAATTTTATATATTTCCACTTAGATTGAAGCTCAGAATTGCCAGTGGCGAATGCATTTTCTACCTGTAAAATATGTAAAATAGATTCATTTATTTACCTCTTATTTAAACCCTTAACACTTGTTCTCAGATGATATAAAATAGAGACTTCAAGGTGTTTTTTGTTTGGTTGGGTTTTTTTTGCTTTTGTTTTTTGCTTTCAGTTACATGATCTAAGAAAACCCTTTGGACTAATGTGCTGTTTTTCTAAGAAATTGCAGACTTCTTAGAATTAACTGAATGACAGCCAGTTTATTATATACTGTGAATTACAAAGAGCAGAATTTATGGGAATGTGTTGCTAGGCATATAAGATGGCATTTGTCTGCCATAGCACACTGAAAGAAAGGGATCAATAGCCTTAGAGGCAGCATGGAGAAATTAATACTTCCCTTTTTCTTTCTCCTAACTTCATTTTCTTAAGTGTATTTTCTTCCTGGCAGGTAACATTTGATAAATTATTGATTCCTCACCTGGTTATTTTTGCTCTCATCTCAGAGGATGCCAAGGGCACGCTCGCAATGCTGCCGGAGCCCAAAGTGAGGGAGAAGATGATGCTGCGGGCTCTGAATCGCTATGGTGTGAACCACGAGGGCTGTACCAAGGGGTGGCTCAACATTCCTCATTCCATGCGCATATTCTATGTCCACGCATATTGCAGTAAAATTTGGAATGAAGCAGCGTCGTACAGGCTGAGCACTTACAGTTCAAAGGTTGTTGAGGGTGACCTAGTCATCTCTGAGGAGGCCGAGGAAGGCTTTTCCATGAATGACAAAGTGAGTCTTTAGAAAATAGTTCCTGTACCAGATGACTTAATGCATTTTAATACATTAAATTATTTTCTTTCATAATAGTTTCTGACATATATGCTAGATATATATTAATAGTTCTTATCTATCCTGACCATTTTTTTCATGAGAGGAGAAGGAGCATGACAGAATTGATGTATATGTAGCAAATAGTTTAACCTGCATGTTCGCTGATGCTCCTGCTAGGATCTGAGAGGAGGGAATCCTTCTCTCAGTGTCCTGGCCCTGCAGTGTCAGTCAGGGCGGGTCTGAGTCCTGCTCTCAAGACTTCAGTATGTACATGTGTAAATGGAAGCTCAGGGTGCAAGGGGACCTCAGACACAGCTGGTAATCTTAGGGCAGCTGTGCAGTCAGGGCAGGCCTAGCACAGATTCAGACCCTCTTTGTCAGTCACTAGAACAGATTGATGATGAGCCTCAACTGTTAGCAACTCTTTGAAAAACAAGCCCAGCAAAGGGCTTGTTTCCCATAGCACATTATGGATGCTGTGCGTGGAGCTACAGGCCAGGTGCACAAAAGCCTGCAGAGAGTAGCCTGGGCACAGGCCTCGATGTGCTGAAAAAATCCATCTGAAACCCTCTCCTCTCCAAGAGCCAATGTTGCTTTTTTTTTCTCCGCCTTGTGAACAGTTTCCTTTCTCCTGCTCATTAGGTGAAGTACAGAATTTTGCACTGTTTTCCTGGAAAGCAGAGAGCTGTGTGCATGAACGGAATGCCTCTGTGCATGAACAGATCCCAGATTGGTTTGAGTGAACACCTCAGACATTTCTAAATGCAGGCTCGCTTGAAAGGTTACCAAATAACCTTCCAGTTCCTGTATAGTGATTTGTGTTTTCATTGTGGTTTTGCTTCACAAAAGGTTTTGAGTGAATAAACATAAAAAAACAAATAGATCAAATCTAATGAAAAGCAGAACTATGCAGAACTATCTCATTTAGTACTAAGCTATTGAGTTTAGGACACATACATTCTTCTTTAATATAAGAGTTTTTATTAGTGTGTTTTTTGTCACTGGTGTAGCGTGAAATTGAATTGGCGCAGTTAACTTCCAGTGGCCAAGAATATCAATCCATAGTGATAGTTTGCTAATTAACAGTAGCTAACGTAAGTAATTATTCAATGGAAGGCCATTTCCATTACCAGTGAAGTGATTATATCATATTAAGCATCTCTGTTGTTTTTGGTAGCTAAAATAGATTATTTGTCACAGTCAAATAACCTTAGAATCCTTTATTCAAAAGGAGATTTGGGGAGTACAGTGAATCATTCAAAATAAAATCTATATGCCTTATAAAAGAGAGGTTTTTTTAACACCTTCTTAAATCTCTGTCAGGTTCATGTAGTCACCGCTTCAGAAGAGGCAGCTAACAATTACTCCATACATCAAGTAAGTTGTCTCTATGAAAAAATCCAGATCATTGATTTCTTTGTTTGATTGAAATGTTTTGGTTGATTAAAATGTTTTGTTTTTGAAATATGGTGATTAACTGGTGCAGTCTTATTTCTTGCCAGAATGCACATTAAAGTAAACACACGTGTGAACTAATCCCCAGTCTCACAACAAACAGAAGGAAAGTTATTTACTTTTCACTGGAAATAAACACATTTTTTTCAGTATGTGGGCAGTATTTGTTTTAAAGCAGATTCCTTGAAAACCTTTTTTTAATCTACTTCTTGGAAAAACATTCAGGAATAGTTGATAGTCTAATTCTTGGAAATTTAGATTGTGTTATGGAGTCTTACAAAGGTAATTTGATGTTTATTTAGCTCTGTTTCTTCCTCAGCAAGCAAGCCAATTCATGTTAGTATATTCCTAATTTGTTACTGAAGCTGATCTGCTGGCTATTTTTTTGTGCTTTTCATTTAAATTGCATCCAAGATACCTGCCTTGCACAGCTTTGTTATATAGTGTGCAAGAGAAGCTATCATTTCAGGCCCTAAAACACAAGAATTAAACCCATTTAAAATTATAATCACATTTGTTTAAAGAGAAACTTGTGGCTTTTATTTCAAATATTTTTCTTTTTTGTTCCTCTTTTCTTCTTTGAAGGTGGTTCTCCCAATGGTGGGACACAGTATCAAGTATCCTAGTAATAAAGTTGGGCAATGGTACCATGAAAGGCTTTCTAAGGATGAGCTGCAAAACTGCAAATTCAGAGTGTCTCCATTACAGCTGAATATACCTGGATGCTATAGACCCATTCTGAAAAATGTTCAAAATCTGACATATTTTTTGGAAGACAGTGAAAGAGGACTCGGAATTGAAGACAACCACCTGAATGAATCAAAGGCATCTCTTCATATATCATTTGACCTCGATCCTTCGTGTTATGCAACTGTGTGTCTGAGAGAAATAATGAAATGTGAATTTTAAGATTCTGAATAATGATATATTGCAGGAATATTGTACTAATTATGATATTTTATGTACAGTGCCAACAAAAGGAGAGAGAATCATAGTTTTAAGCCAGAAGGAAAATTAGTGAGATTGAGATTCGTGCTACCAGGTTAGAAAAGAACCAAGATCCAGATTCAAAAAAAAAAAAAAAAAAAGAATCCATGTGCCCAATCCAATGTGTCTTGGATGCACTGCCCATAAACATTACAGAATTACATGTAATATCAGATTGGCTTAATAAAGTTTGCATGTGAGTTGCAAACATCCATTTTCTGTTTGCATCGTCATCTTTATGGTTGCATTCAATGATCTTGAACGTCTTTTGCAACCATAATTATTCTGTGATAAAACATGGAAGAATGCTTGCCACTAACATATTCTTCCTTTTCTTATCATGTCCTAAAAACTGATTCATACTTGGTTCTGTTCAAGAACAAGCAGCAACAAGATTTGAAGCCTAGAGCTGTCCATGTGACACATCACAGCACTGAGGAGGGCAGGATCTATCTCTGAAGCAGAGTGACAAGTAACAGGTCCAGGGTTAATCAGTGCCTGACTTTTAGATGGTGCCTGTTGCAGTGAGTGCCTCAAGCCACGGTGGGTCGTGCAACTTGCATGAATATCAAAACATTTTTAAATAAAAAACACATTTGTTTTATTATTGCTTGGTGCTCTCTGTTCCTGTTGCTGTAAAGCCTTTTTGGGGATGAATTTTTGCTGCAGTCATCCCTAGAATAAACTTGGTATATTTTTTAAATTAAAAAAAAAAAGTGAGAATTTTTAGCTAATTATGTATTTCGTGGAAGAAATGGAAGATAAACTGGCCTGGTTGCCTTCTATGATAAACCAAGCAGATCTGTGGATGCTGTGGTAGCAGGGAATGTCTTAGTATGTATAAATACATGAAGGGAAATGTAGGGAGGAAGGGGCCAAGCTCTTCTCAGTGGTGACCAGTGACAGGACAAGGGGCAATGAGTGTCAATTGAAACAGGCAGTTCCCTTTCCATGTGAGGAGGAACTTCTGCACTGTGAGGGTGACAGAGCCCTGGCACAGGCTGCCCAGGGAGGTTGTGGAGTTTCCTTCTCTGCAGGTCTTCAAAACCCACCTGGATGCTGCCATGTTCCACATGCTCTGAATGGCGCTGCTGGAGCAGGAGGGTTGGACTAGATGATCTTTAGAGGTCCCTTCCAACCTCAACCATCCTGATTCAGGGCTTCTGATGCTGTCTCTAACAGTGTTCTTGTACTCAGATTAAGATGTTATGATCTGGATGTAGGAACAGGCAGATGGGTGAAACAGGTGGTTGGATGGTGGGACTCTGAGGGGGGTTGACAGCTCACACTGTGCCTGGGAGCAAGCGGAGCCCAGAGGACCTCCCCCAGGCTCCGTTCCGCCGGGAGGTAGCGGGATGTGCTATCCTGTGATCCTCACACTTGTTAGTGTCTGCCCGTTGCATCTGATG
>JAUBOD010000314.1:4163487-4176621 GCA_032353885.1 Nothura maculosa | reverse complement strand
ATAGGAATGCTGAAGGAAAATCAGAGCCAGCCAGCCAAATTCACTGCAAGAATGTGTGTGGGAAGGGCATTTGATTTTGCACGCCACAATTTCTAACCACAAAAGTTACAGGAGAGCCCCATATGGACATAAAAAGCAGTGAAACGAGGTGATCAGTCCAAAGAATTGCTGCTTTGCAGGGGTCGTGCATGGAGAAGAAACTGTGACATTAGCAAAGTGTCGCTCACTTGTGTTCTGTGCTGTAGGAAGAACATGGACACATGCTCGCTATAAAATAATTTGATATGTGTTCCTCATTTCTAAAACATCGGATTGATAAAATTCATATGACTCCAGCTGCAGTGAAGACAGCACTTACAGGCACACAGGCACACGCCTGCCTCAGGGAAGCTCTTGGCCCCCTCTCTGCTTCCCCTGGATGTCTGGAGAAGTCAGACAGGCTCTTCCAGGGCTCTCCGCTGTCTCCTGCATGGCCAGATCTCTCTGTTGGATCCCCACATTCATTTTGGGGTGCTTATCTGCATACACACTCTTCCTATATGGCAGCAGGACATGATGCTGGCTAATAGAAATCAGAATGAGTGCACAATTCATTGTATTTTTAAATTATTTTTCTCCATTCTTATGGTTTAATTGCATATTTAAAACCAGGAATACTTAGAGGAGGAAAATAAAAACACATATGTATCAATAGACTCTGAAATGAAATTATGAAATAAAATATACTGTCTAGTGGGGTTCATAACTAGCACAAAATTCAGCTCTGTTCTGCTGATGTTTCTTCTATACCAGTTAACTTGCACAATGTAGTTACTTTTAAAGATGGTTCTCTTTAATAGATAGATAGAGAATCTGTAAAAGTCTATTTTAGGGGACTGTAGATATAGTAGAATTTAAAGGCTATTCCCAGGGCAAAAAACTATAAGGAATATGGCGTAATTGAAGACCAAACGGTGAATTTACATTAAAAATTGAAGTGTTTCTCATTTTTCAGAACTGTCCAAAGAAAGTCAGGCCTACCTGGAAGCCTTACCCAAATCCAGACCCAGAGAATTCCCAAAGAGGAAGGTTTGGATATTCTAGATGTTCTAGAGTGGAACCAAGCTCTTCTCTCCCATTTGGTTCATGTGGATCAGGAGCACATGGAGCCAAGCACACTGACAGCCTCACCTCCCAGCAGATAGAGAGAGACCAAGAATGGCTTTTCCTGAACAATATTGATGTTCTGAGCCCAGCTGCGACACTGACCACAGTCAACAACATGGGCAAACCAAGCAAGGCTTTCCCAACCTTGAGCCTGCCCTTGAATTTTCTATGTGTGTAGGGAGATTATGTGTACACTTTGCATTATTATGTTGCATAGTTCGCCATTCCACATCAGAGGATTTGGGGTTTCTTTGTGTGTTTTTCTAAAGAGCCTAGGAAATTACTGCCTGGAAACTGCATTAAAAGAACATTATGGTTGCAAGAAAAAAGTAGTCAAAACTAAGATTTCCTTTGCAAATCTAATAGAATCTTCTGTGCTCTTGTTATTATACAGTCCATTATTAATTATTTTTTCCCACAGGAAACTGTGAAAGATGGATAGAGTTTTGATGAAGACTAAGAACTGCGCGGTGAAAGAGGCCTTGTCTTGTGATCTTGACCTATGATGTAGGGGACTGAAGAGAAAGAAAAACTGGTCTTTTGTTTTGGGCAAATGAATATAGAATTGTAAAATGTGGAACTATAGCAGCTAAATGCTGTGGGACTAGATTCTGTCTTTGCCTCTAGCACAGAATTCTTGTGTAATGTTTGTCAAGACATTTACCCACAGAGCTTAAAAGCCAGTTCCCTGGCTTTTAAAAGCACTTTTTTGAGGCCAATGGGATCTGATCTGTGGTGAACTAAACTTGAAAGTAACAATCCCTGGTCTTTTGTTATAGTGAGTATGCAGCTGTGGGTGCCAGCTTGGGCACTCAAAGTTGATGGAGGATTTTTTATTTAATCCGATTGGGGGATGAGCAATTTTCCAACTTTATATTTTTTTCTCTGAAAAATTGCTTGGTGTTTTGAGGCACACATGGTGCTGTAATGTAATGAAATGCCCTTCAGAAACTCAATAATATTTCTTCATGCTGTGATTCCACACAAGCAGTTATTCAAAATGGTCTGTGACACCCAGTATTCAATGCACAGCTCTAGGCTCTGGAGAAGACTTCAAACCTTGCTCTGAGGAGATTTATTGAGTTATTTTCTAATGCAATGCCACAGGCGTATTTATTAGCATTTTCTAACTTTATGCATTTGACTACAGAACAGTAACATTTCTGATGCAGTTTCTGCTGTATGGGATTGTTTTACAGTGGCTTTGATAGTCACTTTGTTTTAAAAAATGTGTTTAACCAAGAGATCCTGAATATTACAGCCCTTTTCAGTAGTAGCCCCAATGCCATAATTTATTTTGATTGAACAAACATTGAAAGTCGAACTGTTATTCAGATGTAGACTGAGCAGCTGATCGAATTATCATTGACACTGGCATAAGGATCACAGTTCCCAGCCAAAGGTGATGCAGCTGATTGCTGTGATGTAGGCCTTAGTTTGCAGTTTAATTTGCTGAGATGTATACAGTCATTATCTTAGAAAAAGAAAAAAAAGCAGTCATACAGTGATGGCTTTCATCTGCTACCATTTTAAGTGCAAATCCAAACTAACAGTCTGAAATTTCTGCATTTTTCTACTGGTCACTAATTTTGTAGCCACCTGCAGTAACTGTTCAGATTAATTACAAGAGATAATTGAATGAAAGTGTCTGACAGAAGCAATTGGAGTTAAATGTGGTTTTCTATAGGTGAAAATAATTTGTCCTTGCTCTTTTGATCCAAATTGTGGCTTTGTCAAGCAGAAGCTGATTCATGAAAATAAGGACACTTGATTTAATGGAATTATAAGATGAAATAGCAGGTGAAGAAACCCCTGTCATTATGAAAACAATGACACCCCTTGTATTTACACCACAGCTGTCTAAATCTTCAAATAGAGGTATTAACTGAGATCAAAGATATTCATACAAATGAAAAGGGAAGGCCAAAGCTCCAAGTAATAAACCAGGTAACTACACACTGACAGCACAATGATCTGCACACACCGACAGCACAATGATTTTCATTTAAATCAGTAATGACATTGGTATCTTATTTCTGAGGGCTATAGCACCCCTCATTTAAAAGGATTTCCCAAAATATCCATAAAGGAATCATTTCAAGTGGCTGAACCACAGCAGTGCTGACTCCAGGTGATAATACAGCCTGCAGCAGAGTATTAGATTGCCCTGCTGTGGTCTTCTTTGAACCCATGTCCTCTTCTCTTCTGAGAAACAGAAAAGATGAACAGCAGCGAATGCTCTGGATCATGGGTTGCAGGTCCAGGTTCCCAAATATTGCTCCTGTGTCCTTTGGCAGCTCTCCTAAGTACTTCTTGGAGCCTAGCATTTAGACTTTTAGTGCCTATGTTTCCTTCTCACATTTTAGAGGTAATAGAAAATCTGTTTTCTTCACAAAAAGACAAGGTGAGATATAGGATCAGTGTAAAAAAAATTATTAAGTATTAAAAAGAGCTTTTTGGCCCTCTGATTTGCCTAAGGGATTCACTTTATAGAGGAAAGTTAAGTGAAAATACCAGTCATCCGTGAAGAGAAAGAGAAATGAAAGGCACAAAATATTAAATAACAACATGAAAGTCAACACTTACTATAGTCAGCACCTTAGTTTCTATGCAATTACAGCTGTCAGAGAACACTGCAACTCAGTGAAGGGCAAGAAAATGGTGATCAACTAAGCAAGACCCTATTTCCATACCAAATGCTTCTGTAAGTTATGTATCTGCATATATGGGTCTCAGAAGATGAGGTACACACTTGTTAACTTGTTGACTGCTTCTTAACAAATCACTTATTAGATTTATATAGATTATTATATAATAATAATAATATAATAAATAATATAATAATGTAGTTAGAGGTTAATAACTTATGTTATTACATACTCTTGGGCAAGTCAACATGCAGTGACTGAGCACAAAAGAGCATCTCAGTCCAACCGAGTCTAAGCACACAGGAAAGGTAGAAGGTTGGAGGTGTTTCAAACATCTGTTCTTTTGATACTTTGGTGTCCAGGATGTAAAATTCCAGGAATTTGCAGTCTATATAGCTTCTGTTGTCATTTACATGGTTTCTTCTAAACTCATAGGCCAGCAGTATCCATCTTTAAAAATGCAGTCACAGAAAACAAACCCAAATGATGTGGCATATTTGTTCTCCTCAGCTTGAGAACATTCAAACCTTGGTCTCCCATCTCCTAAATTACATCTCATTACATCCAAATTAAATCTCTTTTTTTTTTTTTTTTTGAAGCAGGGACAGTCTCCAAATTAAGCAATCACAAAACACTGTAGTAATAGATGAAATAAGATTGAGCACAGTTCTCTTGCTCTGTGATGAGAGATTCCACTGGAAGAGAAGACACCTGCTTCAAAGATTGCTTATGCATTTCACTCAGAGATTATTTAATTTAAAATGTTATTTTATTATTGTTAGTGTGGGAAAAAGAACAAGAGGATGGGAACTATCAGGATAAGAAGAAGTCACTGATCTGGCGACTTGGTTAGTTGCAATGATGGGAACACACAATTTTATCATCTGAGAAGATTAAAAAGGGACAAAGTAATGTAAAAGGAAACTTTGGAAGTAAATTTAGGAATAAAAAATAAATCATCATCTGGTCAGAAAGATGTTAGAAGTCAGTTTTCTTTGGCATTTACTTGATGTGAACCCATTATTATATGGAGGGAGTAGGCGTGAGTTAAGGGCTAGTAAACTGTATTCCCATATAAAAGTAAAATGAGATAATAGGGATGGAATAGTACAAATTTTTACTGTCATCCAAAAGCCCTTTTTTTATGTCAATAGTAATAATAGGAACAAGACTGGTACCCCATTATTGGTAGGATTATTATTCTTAAGTGAAGTAGTGAGCTTCCAGTGCATGGCAGTCAGCTTATATCAGGGTGCTCTGCCAAAGCATCAGCACCCTTTGAGCCTGGATTCACCCCAAAACAAGGACACGGTTTTACAGAAGCTCTTCTGGAGCTCTCTTAGTACCAGCAGGCAGCAGATCAAAGGTTTTGCCTTATAGCTCAAGTCAGCCTTTGGCCTAAATTTCAGACCACTCGAGTTGTTATCACAGTAATATATTGGAAAAAACAACGAGAAATCCAAGTGTCCATAAAGGAAGCGAGCATGAACAGAGCACTTTGAGAACCAGGGCACTGTAACGATGACTGTGTCTATTTTGAGTTCTAAAATTTGTCTCTAAAACATTCCATTTGCATGCGAGCTTGTAAAACACATACAATAAAATAAAAAAGGAAATCACAATGCAGAAATTCCTGCATTGAAGCTAAGAAACTGCAGGGAAAAAATGTGAATATGTGAATATGAAGAGGATATTATTGCTGAAAAGATAAGGAGTATAAGGATAATAAAGTGCTACTGAGGACATGGAGTGAGATTTCAGATTGCAAGGTAAAACAAATATGTTTTACCTTGCAAATATGTTTTACCTTGCAAATATGTCTTCAAACAGACAATATAGTGCTAAAATGTAGTTGCAGAAAGTAACCTACTGTGCAAAAATATTCTTGACTAATTTTTGTGAAACATTTTATTGTAAGGAATTTTAATTTAATTACAAATGCAAAAGAAGTAAAAACTATTGAAAGATGTGCATCTCAAACTAGTTCCTCAGAAATATAGTATAGAATGTCTCCTTTAGAGACAATCATGGAAATCTCAGAGAGATAAAGTATAGTATTATCAGATGACAGAAATGATAGGTATTGAGTGCAGCAATGAAGAAAATGGATTTCCCCTTTCACAAACTTCAGAAAGTTAATTAAACAACTTCTACATCTACTTGCTTACTGTAACTATTAATGTCTTCTAAACTCCTTCTGGAATCCTTGCCTCAATGGACTGAGACTGCTCAAAGGAGACAGTTTTATCCATACAGGAAGTGTTTTTCTTTTTTATCCATGGTGAACAGCACACAACTGCTTTCCTCAACATGGTGTGTCAGAAAAGGTAAGGAGTTTTTGGAATATATATTGCTTTGTTCTTCAGATTATAAATGTATAGTATCTTTTAAGACATTCAGTATTCATTTGACTAGAAAAAGTGATTCTGATTCCATATCCAGCATCTAGGATGTTCATAGTGCGGTAAAGGGGAATCTGGATTTTGCTCTTATCACTAAAAATTTGAAACTTTTATCCATAAAAACATAAGAACTGCGCCGAATCAGGCCACATATTAATGTAGCCCAATAGCTTAATACCAAGCTGACAAGTGTCAAAGTAAGTTTAAAAGAAGCTCAAGATGTAGTAAAAAAAATCTCCAGAAACTTTTCCTGTCCTCTAACATCTGTGACCCTCTCTTAACGAAGATATTTTTGTTTTGTTTTATTTGTGTGATTTGAGATGTCTTTTACTTCTTCACTTGTCCCTGAGCTGTCCTAGACTTTTATCAGTGAGCACATCTTGTGTCACTGAGAATGGCTCCTCAGCTACAAGCAGTATAAAGAATGGCCTTCTTGTTTGCTGTGACCCTGTCCCCCTCATTTGAGGCTCTAGTAGAAAAGGCAGTAAACAACAATTCCTTATTCACCTTATCCATGCCACTTAAGAGGTTACAGCCTACTTTCACATCAACCCCTGGTCATGCCTATTTTGAAAATGTTTGTCTGATTAGTTAGTTTTTTCCCATAGGAATAGTGTTCATCATCTTTGAAGATCCTTGTTCTTCTTCTCTGAGCTATTCCTATTTTTCCTACAGAACGCAGCTAATTATCTCTGATATCTATATTACATCAAGGAAATGAAAATTAGCTGTTAATAGTTGCTGCATAGCTAAATAGCTAAGTACAAGGGAGTTCTACTGTCCTAAGGACATTAAGCAGCCATTTCTGTTAGAAAAAATCAGTTGCTTTTTAACCAATTAAAAAAAAATATGGTTATTATTTAGACTCATTCTAAGTAATCTATACCAGAGGAAGTAAGCTTTGACAGTAGCAAAACATTACAATTTATTTCTATTAAGTTATATATTTTATTTTATTTCAATTACCTTTTATAATTAGCATGCAATAGTTACAATAGTTACAATAATAACTTAGAGTAGAATAATAGAGGAAAACCATAAACAATAAAGAATTCCTAACTTTCCTAAGTTTTTTGAACAGTTCAAAATCTCTCATGTATTTTGCAATACCCATCTTGAAAGTCTGCAACACAGTATTTTACAGATTAAGATGACCTATAAAAGAAGACCACGATCATCATCCTCATGTCTTTTTTTCATTTATATATATATTTTTAAGATAAAGTCTGTTTTAGAATAGATTTGGAGTACATGCATAAGAAACTCCAGGGTTTCTTATGACCACCCTAGAGCGGCCAAGGAGCTCTGTGCAGCCTGGCTGAGGACCAAAGGGCCCCAGGCCCCAGCAGGATGCTGGGGACCATGCTGACTGCTTTGGTGTCACTCTGAACTGAGGCAGAAAGGGCCAAGGTCTCAGTTCTGGATCTCCCTCTGGGGACCAGATGCTGAAAGCTAGTCATGGTAAACAGAGAAGTTTTGACATCTTACAGTACCCGAGTTCCTTTCTGGATTTAGCTTTCACTTAACATTTAGAGCATAGGGTAGCAGTTACCACATTCACTGAAGAGAAGCTTTGATATATCTCAAGCAGCCTGCCTAGCAAAGCTTTTTGAACTATTTCCATGTTTAACTCTCTTTTTTTTTCTGCAAATATTCCAGAATTGCAAAGAATCCCCAAAACAAAACACCCAAAATGATATTGTCTTAAGAAACAAAAAGTGTATAGCAATTTGTTATTGCAATAAATGCTAATCTTTGAAATCAAAAAACATAGACTCAGTTTTAATTAATGTTAATGTTTATTCCCCTTGATATGGCCTTTGGATGTGTTACTCATCTGATGAAGAGGCGGTATTGCAGCGCCGGTAGTGATTATTAGATAAAGGTTCCAATTGTGTGCTTACTTTCTCCCCAAGAAAGGGGTCTGATTGTTAAAACATCTCTGAAGAAGCCATTTCAAGCTTTTCTGCTATACTAGACTTCATCCTTGGTGATTAGCAGCCTCTTGGCTTTGAAGATTCTGTGCCAGAACACCATACTTTAGAGACCTTTCCTTTATGTCCTGAGCTCTCTAAAAATTCTTGTCTGGCACAAAAGAATGCACATGCCAGACTGACAAAAGGAAAACAGATTTCTAAAATGGAAAGATATAAATCAGAAGCAATTTGTAATCCTTCCCTATTCAGTTATTCCTTTTTCCCTTTCTCTAGCTCAGAGAGTCCCATTTATTTTTTATCAAGTAGTTGCTATTTGGACTTCTCAGCATTTTTGCTACCAGCATTTGCTGGAAGGCAGGAGGCCATCACAGCAGAGGCTTTGGTTTGACAGAGCAGAAATCTGTTTTCAGTTTGTGTCTCTGATAAAGACCTGCCGTACAGCCTTGTCAAGTGTCTGAGGACAAGAATAATCAGCCCTAACTTCAGCATCCAAAAGATAGACTTTCAAGTCTGAGTGAGTCACTGGCTGCTAATCTGAACTAAGCTCTCTTTATAGACAGAGATTAATTTCCTCTTAACACAGACATTTAATATAGATCAGATGAGCTGCCTCGTGGAGGTGCCTATTTGTCTCCATTAGCTATGGAGGGAGTCAAGGCGACGTGATCAAGTACAGCACTTGGCTTTTGGAAATCAGATTGTTAGTGATAAGACTCTTACCTAAAACATGCCTTCCTCTCCATTTTCCCCCTGCAAAATGTAAAAGATGATAGTTCCTTTCTATTCTTTGTTTGCCTCTTTAAATTGGGTATTTGTAGGGAAATATCAGTGTTTCATAATGTTGAATGAAATATACAGATTGCTATATATGAAAAGCTTATTGACATCAGCATGACACCTGCAGACCACTGAACCAGCAGGTTTTGTGATGCCTATGATGGATGATGTGTTTATGTGCGTGGGTCTGTGTCACAGACTCAGGCAAACCTTTTCACAAAACACAAAATTAGAAGTCACAAACTTCAATTTAAATAATTCTGAAATAAGATGAAGCTCAAAGATACTTGCAGGACTGTTAAAGATCCTGGCAAAGATTTCAAGTGTTAGAAAAAGGACTGCCAATTTATGGAATGAGTCAAGTAAGAACCTTCCCCTTGGCAACTTTGGAAACCTTGAAATTCATCACCAAAATCTTAATTCCACTTGACTTCCTGAGGCCAAAAACTTGACCTATCACCAGTGTTATACTAAAGAGTGATTGCTGAAGTTTGGTTCTCAATTTCCACTATGCAACTGATGAAAAAGTGGGAATGATGTACCTAGTTGGAAAAAGCTTTCCTCTTGTCACAATCCATATCTAGCCTTATAAAAATGCACTATGATCTCTTCCTCTCACAGCACTTTGTTTATAACAGAACATTTACAGATAATTATTCTGCACTTCTAGGTCTCGCTTAAGTAAAGCTGTAAGATGATATTTGAATATGCTTGTAGTAGTTTTATTCAGTTGGCTTGAGTTTTTCATAAGTTCTTGTCAAAGTGGTGTTATTTTCTTTTCTCTCTGACAGTCTACAAATAGTTCACACTGCCTAGCAAGATACTTCTGGCTATCTAGATAGTTCATTTTCTCTTCCAGATAACTGCTGCAGTAGAATGCTGCAGTTCATTGATTTTCATATATTAAGAAATCAAATAAAGTAATTCCATCTGTTTTTCTCTCGTCTAACCACAATAATTGGCATAACTATAACTCAAAGTATTTCTAAACCATGAAGAGAGTGAAATTATAGACTCTTCACTCATGCCTGCTATATAGTTCAAATATAGAACTTGGTTTTACTGGTCCAAAATGGTCCAGGCGGAAACAACAAAACTCAAATTGAAGAAATTGAACTAGATGAAAGAGACTGTGAAAAAGCAAACTAACAAAAAAATCCAACATTGATGTTCAGTAACATAGGAAAAGAAAATAAAGCTAAAAAAGAAAATGGGAAAAAGGAATTTTAAAATACTGTGTGAGTACCTGGAAGGCTTCTCAGAGGAAGACATGGAAAATAAAAATACAAATGAATAAAAGTGATTAACCGACATGTACTGAGGTAGTTAGGGAAACCGCAATTTCATTCGACGTGACAAAAGCCTTTATTTATAATGATGCACTCTGCCATCACTAAAATAAGTTTGAACTAATCCTATTGACATCATTGGCTTTCCATGGAACAGTTTTCAGATTAAAAAAAGTCAGAAGTCAGATGACTCTCCTGGAATCCCTGGGATATGTAGCCATGTAAACTGAGAGCAGAATTTACAAAGTAAGTTGAGTAAGTGCCAGTAGTAATCATTTTCTTGGCTATGTTATTTTGGGATTAGTCTGATAAATACATAAGGTTTGTTCAGTGGAAGTATTTAAGCCTTTCTTTGGGTTGTTACTTCCATTATCCTAATAGGGATATTTCCTAGAGAACACTCAGGAAAAACAACTTCAAAAAATAATCCAAATTCCAGGAATTTAAATTAATTATTTTAGTAAATGTATAATAATGCATATTTAGTAAATATATCTATATAAACCAACATTTACCCAACTGTCTGCATTCTTTTGTAAGATTTAAACTACATTTTCCTTCATGCTTTTTAAAAAATACTGTTAAAGAAGTATTTTCATGTCTGCTTTTCCCAGGTTTTTCAGGGAGGATCAATAGTGCCCTGAGGGTTACTAAGCTCAATTCTTCTTTCTTGCTGGAGGTGACTGCAGGTCCCAGAGACCATCTCTCTGAAGTTCAAACAAAGCATACTTGAGCATATCCTTTCTAATTGAAACAAAACAGTGGGAAAGAAAATTCCAGACTCTGGGACTGGGGTGAGAGGTTGGAGTGTAGGAAGAGTGTGAACTTCTCTTTATACTTTTTGATATACAGACCAGAGATAAATAAAGAGAAGCTCTTATCCAACAGATGTCCTTGGAGCCAAGCTTTATCAATCCAATCATCTTTGCATTAATGAAGCAGGATAAAGAGTTTGCCCTGCAAAAAGTGACATAAGTCACTTTTCCCAACTCTCTAATAATTTCCTTCCTTGATTTTCTTTTATCGCACTGTCTCTATTATTAGATGCCAAAAGTTCAGAGGATTTGGCAGACTGCTGCTATCATGTGGCAACCCCCTTTGGTGCGCAGTGGAGATGTTGTGGGTTTACATTGTCTCCCTCCTTTCCACATGCTTGAATCAGAGGACTCTTTTTATCCCATACACTGCTGAAATACTGCCACAAAATTGCAGCTGGAGCTGTAAAGTACACTATAGGCTTGAAAACTCCATCTACAAACAACTTTGTTGGACAACAAGGCAAAATTAAAAAGAGAAAAAGGCAAGAAAAAAAAAGACGACAGGCACAGCAGGTCTTTTTCCCTGCCATTTAGCAGAAATGGAGTTTTCAAGTGGATTTGCAGATTTTGTTTAAGGGAGACTTACAATAGTTTGCCAGCTCAAAGCGCTTTTAATGCCACCAGTGTAACTATTGAAAGTTTTATTCAGAATATGTCAGGCTCCATTATTGTAAGGGAACAGAAAATCAGCTATTGTCTAGCTCCTGCAAATAGGGATGATTAGACTCTTTGTAAAATAAACAACAAATCACATCCCTTAACTCTAAGATCTCAGAATGAGGAACCTTCTTTCCCACAGAAAACATTGGAAATAAAGAAAATATAATAAAGAAAGGTATTAGAAATTGTCAGTGGTGAGGGGAAGTCTTCTTTTAGTAACAGAGGAATTTTAAGACATTAGAGTTAGGTTTAGATGAGCTGCAAACAGAAAGAGAGGGCTAGAGGATGCCTTAGAGTGGAAAGAGCTCTAGAGTAAAACCTAAGTGTGTCCCAAATGCACCTTTTTACAATATGAGGTGACTAGGCACCAGAGGGGGGATTACAGTCTGACTGATGTGTGTGAAAAAGTTGGTCATGCGAGAACTATTTCCATAGCAGAAGATGTCCCTACATCAAAAGGGGAATCCTGTGGACTTTATCTGACTCTCCTTTGGTATCAACATGGAGATTCAAGATATGACTCTTCACAGCCAACTTTGCCCTCTTTCTGTGGTGAGATATAATTATTATTAAACCAGCATGTTGTTTTTTTCTTGTTTCTCCCCAGTCTCTGCTTATGTGCAGACTAAGTGTATTTCCAAGCTGATGAAAGAAGCACACAGATTGCTGCTTTTAAGAGCTTTTGAACATCAGTATACCACCTACAGAGCACTGAATCTGAGGCACACGTTAATAAAGCTCTAAAGGAGATCTGGAGGCACCTTTCAAAAGCAACCATGTTTTTGACTTTTCTCTTGATTTCATATAAAAAGGAACTTAAAACTCCATGCATCTACTTTATTCTCCTTCAAACACTCCCAAAACTGAAAGAGTTTGTTACTATGAAGTGAGACACCAGTGTAATTTCAGCACTTGTGCTGTCAGGGCCATCTGAGATGGCCTGCCTAACGTACCACAGAGGCCTGTTGAAGTGAAGTACACTGCCCTGCTGTGCTGCAACTGGGTTTACAGCCTTCCTCGCCTCCTTATTCCTGGTAACAGCCAACATAGTATCTAGCTTAGGGCTTTAAAGCAGGTTCCTCTGAGTCTGGCCTTGCTGGGCCTTTGTGATTTGTGGGCTATACAGACACTCCAGGGCCTCAGCGCAGGCCGTGTTACAATAACTGATGGACGTGCTCTTTCCACCTCGCAGACACCACACAGCCCAAACTGCTTTTAAAGCAGTAGTCCTGACTGTACAGTTGCTGCTTGTCAGGTGAATAGACCAAGCCAAACACAAAGTTCTTGCAGTAAACAAGACTATTCTTTACACAAACCAGTTGCAGGAATATGTCTTGCATTGTGCTTTTAAGAAGATACTAAACAATGGAATCAGATGTCATTGCTGAATTTCGGGGCAACCAAATCAAATAGCTACGGGGTAATGACATAAAACGTGGAGTTTGGTCCACCAAGTA
>JAUBOD010000314.1:4135201-4159818 GCA_032353885.1 Nothura maculosa | reverse complement strand
GCTGGTATGTTGAAAATAATAAAGCTTTATTTCAGCCTGCTACTATCATTCTGCCTGTGAAGTATGAGAGAACTATAACATCAAAAACCTTATAATACACTTCTTTGTATTGAGTGGTCCACTACTATGTGAAGAACTGAATTTCACTGATTTTGATCAGCTGTACCGTGCATGAAGTGAGTACCGAGCACCAGTGAGTATGAGCAATATCAGCAGCATCCAATCAGCATTTCCAAAGCATTCTCTAGCTAGAAGTATAGAAAAATTTTAATGTTTTGTGTGCAGATTTTTTTTCCATTTGATTAAAGGAAGCTGCATACTCTTTTTCACATTTATTTGGAAAATTGGTAAAATGACAGATAAATATGTAAAAATGCTTTTTTGTCTATTTGCCCCTGAAATAATGTCCTTGAGAAAGAAAAAGAAATCTGAGAGTGCAGAATGCTAAAAGGGAAGTTTTATCAGGGTAGATCAAACATTATTGCATCTATAGTCTGTTCAATGAGAGCTGCTCACTTTAAAGTTGCAATCCTCTGTTGTTCTATTCTTCATACGAGCTTGGTGCATAACCAAATTCTTAAAACATCAGTAAAAAACAGCACTTACCATCTTACTGTGCTGACGATTCTAGCCTATGATGACACTCAAATACATTTCAAGCTCTATAATACAAAAAAGAATATCAAACCATGGCAAAGAATGAACACCTCAGAAAGGGATAGAGCTCTATTTGAGTAGATTGCTGATCTCTTCTGCCAAGTCATCACTTCCCATTCTTTTAAATCCGTTGGTTCTTATACAGTCTCCACAAAATCACAACAATAACATCAACAATTGACAGGAAACAGCAGAAACTCTCACTATATCCTTCTCTAGGTTAACCTATTTATACATTCTGTAGAAAATAAGCTCTTGCAGAGTAGGTACAAACAGTGACTGGGGCCGTCTCTGAATACAACACCTGCACTTAATTATTTCAAACAATAGATAAGAATTTTAATCTTTCTTATGAAGGTATAAGCTTGCAAAACTGAAAGAAAGAAAAGTTATGAAGTTCAGAAATCTCCCTGAAAATATACTCTCAGAAAGCACAAAGTTCTGTTTGCAGAAATTACTAATGCTAGACTAGGCCAATGTAACTAATTTAAGTTTCTACAAGTCAGCAATAAACACAGACCAGACTCCAGAATAAATCAAAATAATGTTAGTAGAACAGCAACTGATGTCAACAGAAGCAGAGCTGCACATGTTTCATTTGAAAATGCAGATATATAATACTGGGAGGCCTGGGAATCTGAAAGAGTTTCTTTGGAACAACAATAAAAATTAGGTGGATTTTTTAAACCTGTGACATACTGTAGTTGACTAGAGCCTTAGAAGGAGGGTTGGACTAGATGATGTCCCTTCCAACCTCAAGCATTCTGTTATTCTGTGAGAGAGGACTTTGCTCAATGCTTTGATTTTCTTTGCCCACTGCATTACAGTGTATTGAATGAAAGTCTCTGCTGCACCATAATTTTATTCACCCAAATCCCAACTACTGCAGAGCCATGAGATGCTCTAAAGCCTGACAACTTTCAGAAATGTTCTAGTAGAGCTTAGCTGCAGCAAAACCTGCAGTATTCTCCTATGTGAATCATGGCTTCTCTTCTGTGACTGAGCTCAATTTGAAATTCAGCAACTTGGACACAATCTGAAAAGAACATCTAAACACCTAAACTGCTCAAAAAGATGAAAATCGTTGTGTCAATGAATCTGAGTGATGCCAGGGGAACAACAAAGAAGGAAAGACTGCCAACTTCCGCACAAACAAGCCTCCCCATTAAAAATGCCAAGCACATAATGGCTCATTTCTGGAAAGCTTGATTTTCTGCACCTTGTTTCATTATGCCTTCAAACAGTCATTACTTCTACTTTTTAAGTATTTTCAGCTGAAGAGTTTAGAAAGAAGTGTTTTCACACTCCTGCTGTAATTTAATTTACTTGCATAAATGCAGCCTTGACAGCTCTGGAGAATGAAGTTTGCTCATTCCCAGAACAGGTACAACACAGCCAGAAGCCCTGCGTTTTTTTCCACATTGCCCTCCCAATAAACCCCAACCTTTGCTGAAAGGGAGTGCTTCTAGGAGCAAAAGGACAGTTTAATCTCCATGTCCATTCAATTTTTGGCCTTTGTAAAGAGGCTGCCAAAATAAGTTGCCAATTAGTGCTAATTGTACAGGAGGTATTTGTGATGTGCACCCTTGTCCACTGAAAATTGGATTACACCCATCAAACTCATTTCCTATGCTGCTGGTGTGTTTTATTCAGGTCACCAGCACTTCTAGTTAGCCTATTTTAAAATATTGCCTGGCGATACACAAAGAGAACAGGGTTTGGTGACTTGATCGGTCTTGCATTTTATTCCCTTTCTTTCAAAGTGCTAGATTTATGCAGGGGGTTATGTTAGCTGAGTTTTCTCGACCACAATACACAAAAATAAAATAAGACTTAAAGGCCTTTTGGTTCTCATGTGGTTATATAATAATACATTAATATAAAGGATTTCCATTTTTAGACATCAAACCGATGACAGATGTTTTTGGATCTAGTTGCATTTACTTAGTCTCCATTATTCTGGCACACTTTGATCTGGAACATTCCTTGTCTGTGATTAAAAGTAAAATGAATTCAGATTAATTCCCTTTCATCTCATGTGCACAAGACGTGTGAACTATTTACTTAGCCTTGCTACTCTGTATGATGAGTATTGTTTTTTTCTTTGGTTCCTGGTGGGGTTTTTCTTTCTCTGGTAGATGAACCAGCCCCTTTATAAGATCTTACAAAAGACACTGGCAGAATGTCACTTCACATTTGTCAAAAACAAACTCCACAATCTCTGCAACAAATGATGTTTTACAATGTCTTGCAGAGGATTTTAGCAAACTGAGGTTAATTAGCTCAGGAAAAAAGAAAAGATAGCAATTAAGGCATCAAAACTGTTTTCAGATAACCTGAAAGGTTTTATTCAACCTCACAGAGGTGGATTTTACAAAGACTAACACCACAAAATATTCCTCAACTTCTCTCTCCTTACAACAAAGTCTAGTAGTAATAAGATGAGAAAGATTACTCTTGTATAGCAGTGTTTGCTGTCACTACTCAGGCTCAAAGGTGTGTGTTGGGAGACATTTTCTGTAATATTAGTTTATTTATCTTCACAGTTTAACATCATATCATTATCATAGCTGAATGCATTTCCTGTGCTTTTATGTTGTTGCTGGAAGGATTATCAGAAACAGAAACAGGTAAATCAAAAATAATCTTCTCTAAGCAGTTTTGCCATTAGGAGTTGAAAATAAAGCAAAGTGTTACGTGCTTTGAATCACGCATCAACCATTAAAACTCTGAACTTTAAATTTGTCCATAATATTTATTTTTGTCTGTAACAACTAGCTAAAGTTAACACAAGTTTTGAAGTACGGGATCCTTCATATATACCCTGTACATATGCTTTTTTTTGTATAGCTTTGCAAATTAAATTGTAACTGACTCCTAAGATTTACAGCAAAATACTTAAAAATGAAATATTATAATGGGCTACCATCCCCTATACATATAAGTGTTCATGTAACTTCAGCAATTTAAATCATCCCTTAGATATGTAAGAGATGACTATTGAGCAGTCACAGACATCCTTAGAAAGAATAGGATAGCTTTAATGACTCATTTGACAGAGCTGATAACAACTGATAACATCAACTTTACATATCTGTCATGGTCCAAGAATGTGCTCACAGTGTATTATTGCTGTTCAGCTGACACGTGGAAATACATGGAGCAGGGGTAACGCTGCCTCTTGCAAATGCATGGATATTCCGGTATAGTTCCATGGCAAAACTGTATTTTCACTTTCTTACTTCTCTGCAATACCTTCTCTTGCTTTGGCAGAAATTCAGCTCTGCCCATTTTTCTTCCCAAGCTAAGCTCTTGTAGGGGATCCTGGACAACCCACGTTGTCTTATAGGGTGGTATGCAGGCATTATTGACAAGAATACTTGAAGACATGGAAATGTAATGATCCACATTACAATGTGACTCGAAACTCTTACTCCCACTTGTTTGAAGTAACTTTCTTAATATCTTTTTTGCTTCAGTCATGTGGACAAATATAAATCCCAGATATATGCTGCTAGTATATTCATATCGCAGATTCTTTTATCTTATTTCACAACTTATTATAACCAATTTAGTTTTTTAATATTAAAATGCAAGCTCTAGAAATTAAACACCTTCCATCATTTCTGCTTGCTTTACTGATCAGTTTAAAAGTCCTTTGCTGATTTTATTTTCCAAACCTTTCCTGTTTCTAGGGTGATCCATATTGATTCTGTTTTGTTATCCAGAAATTCTCAATAAATTGTTATCCATACTGATTCTATTTTGTCTCTGGATGGCAGTAGAGAGACTTGGTGTTAGAGGAATTTTTTTCACATGGGGTATTTGTATGCCACATTGTGTTGTCCACTACGTCAGGCACTTTGAATTCCCACATGTTCTGGAATAACAGAAAGGCAGTGCCTATCTCTGCCCAAAGTGCAGCACTCTGGGCTTTCAAAAACATTGCAACGTCATTACTTTTCTCAATAAGTCATAACTTTCCTGGCTTGTGTACAGTTCTGTAGGTTGAGGCCAAATAACTGAATGACATTTGAAATCATCTGGGTATCATATATGGTGTATAAAGCGGGATACATACAGAATGAAATGATCTGATAATTTGCCCCGGGAAGATGCCTACTCCTGCTACATAGAAATTTTCAGGTAACTGATGCCATTTCAACACTGAAACTATCTGCCCAAAAGATAAATTTAAATCAAATCAAAAATGAATTCTGCATTTTGAGTAGCAGTACACCCTGGAGAAATGAATGCACAAAGGCTACTTTGCAGCTGTGGAAAAGATTGCAAATAGTTTTGAGTTGCCAACAACTGCCAGAAAGGGCACTCAGCATTACAGTTTGCTATTCTGTAGGCCCATCATTATATTTTCTGTACATAACAATAAAGCTTTATGTCCTTGTAGAAAAATTTCATTCAAAATAGCAGGGTGCACAGTAAGCCCTTGGTTCCATTGCATAAGGGGTGATAAAAGGAACCATGGATCAGGCGGACAAGGGGCTTTTTGGTGCTTGTGAGCATATTGGAATTAGTTTGCTATTTTCTTTCTATTGCCGGATGTTGGGCCTTCCCCGTCCTCGCGTTTGGAGGGTAGAAGGAAGGTCAGTGAATGCTGAACACCACCAGCCCAACAAGGAAGACCCCCAGAGATCACAGGGCTGTGGTGTGAGCCTGTGGACGGATGTCTCCAAGATGCCCCAGGATGCAGTGACAAGAGACCGCTTCACAGTGGCCCCTCCTAGGGACTCCTTTCAGGTCAGCACAATGTCTGCTTGGCGAGATTGCAACAGCACACGAGTATTTTATATTTTTATGCTATATAAGTAACCTCTGATTCAGAATGGACAAGGTGTGAGTTACTGCCAATGAGTAATGGTCCAAGGGTGCAGTCATCCTCACTGCTGTGCAGTGCACTCATCCCAAAGGCAGTCTGGAATCCCACCCAGTGTCAGTGTTGGAGTTGTTTCTATCCGTAACAGTTCATAACTCTTCCCCAGAAGGCTAAATCCATGCAGAGAGCTCATCTAAGAGAAACATTGCATTTGGCATGTACAGTATCCAGAACTGGACCTGCATGCTACTTAGAATTATTGCCAGATTATCCTTCATGTTTTCTGTCTGTCATCCTTTCGAGAGCTTGTGTTTTTGCAGGAACATATAGCTGCAGAGACCAGGTTAGGGAGAAATAATAAAAATGTTTAAACTCATTTTTGCAACCCCATTTCTGCTTCTGTTTAATTCTCAGACACTCTTTTTCTCTTTCTTTGTATGGAAGTGCCATGAATCCTGTCCCTTTCATCTCCTTTAGTCTGAGATATGGTGGAATTAAATACTCATCTTTTGATTCTGGTACTCATATATAAAGCCATCTTTCCTTTTTTTTTAATGGAATACAATAAGCACATTCTTCATGGTTGCTTCTGAAGATTTGTTTACTAGTTATCAATGACAATATACAGAAGAAATGTAGGATTCTTTCTTGTCAGTTTACTTGACAATGTACAAATCCATCAACAAGAGCTTCTGATACAAATTTCAGAGTCAATGAAATTAGTTACATCAAAGATGATAGAGTATGCTTGTTAGACTACCAAGAGATGTCATTTTAAGCCACACTGGTTTGTACAGTCCCTGCATATAAAGCCATGAAGTGAATCACACACATTTCAGCAGACGGTTACTCAACTTTCTGTGTTACTCCCTGTGACTGTTTCCTGCTGTAAATCTTGACAGCACAAGATGGATGTCTTTTAAAGTGCTGCTGGAGTGGGATCATTAACTCAGCATTCAGCACAATACTTTGGCAATCCCTTTTACTCCTCTGCTGTGGCAGTGCGGATTGTGAGATGTCTTTTAATTGATGCCTCACTATAGGAAGGGGCAAGAAGAAAGCACCCCACTGCCTTTCAGTTAGAGATTTAAAATAATGATGTAGAAAGAGTGTGACATGAAAGCTCATGTTTATAGGGGCTAATTTGTTTTTGTCATTGCTGCGCTAAAGCAGTGAAAGTCCTGCCCAACATCCACTGGTTTGTCTATTTTGCATATGCTTTAAGTCTCTTGATTTAGTCCTTAACATTTCAGAATATCTTGAAGTTTCCCCTTTCTTTGTGGAAGCAATTGCTCAAATCACTGAATTCAGATCCCTTTACTGTGCAGACCTTTAAAAACTGAAAACTCAGATTTGTTCTAGAAGTTACTAAGTAAAACACAGCATCTCAGTATCTGATAACTCAAGAATGCTTAGGCTAGATCTGCCTATCCCTAGACAAACAGAAGTGCACTGATATTCAAAAAATAAAATAATGTGATCCTTCTTGTATTTAGCAAGCATGACATCTAGGTCAGTTTTCAGTATTTTCAGTCTGCTACAGGAACACGTCAGTATTAAAAGGCATATTGTGCTACCTTTTTCTATCTTCCACACTTTGATGGGAAGGGAAGTGGAAGAAAACTACATAATGTCATGTTGGAAGAAACCTTATGATATACAGAATTAAAGCCTTTAAAATCAATATTTTGGATCTTCCTGAGGTACATTCTTCTTCATAGTGCATGCACCACGTAACCCTTAGTGGATTCAGAGTGGAGGGTAAAAGTGGTCTCTCTCAGATTGGAAGTACTAACTAATTTAGCACTCTAAAGAATGTAAAGCCACATACTTAACTCACTCTTCACTTTAACACCCTCACTGAGAGCCATATATACTGTAGTAAGTGATATAATAACAAGGTGTTGATGATTTACTTAAAGACATTCATGGGAAAGGTTTCTTTCTCTTATGCTCAGATGAAATCTCCAGCTATAACAGAGTTTCATCATGGGTTATGGAGGATATAAGGCAAAGACTTTAAGCTGAGACTTTGAATTAAGTTTGAAGTTCTGGATAAAGATCAAATGCAAAAACATATTGCATTTAGAAAGTAAGATTTAGTGGGAGAGTTTAAAAAGTGAAATGATTATAACTGGGCATGTTTCATGGCTCTGATACAGATTTCTTGAGTGAAGTTAATAATTAAATCATGAATGTGTTGCAGTGTTGCGATCTCTGAAATAAGGATAATGGTTACTGTTCATTAGGAAGATTTTGATGATTAATAATTCATTAAAGCATTTGAAATGTCTGGATGGAAGTTGCTATATAAATACACAGTATTATTATTGTTGTAATTTATTTCCTATTTCAGGGGATATTATTGTTACAGTTCAGATAGCATTTTATTTCTTAAGTCTTTGCAGTGGCTTGTCTTGATTATCTTGGACCATAAACTTATATATCTACTTTAACCCCAAAGATGAAGGAAAGCCATTCAGCTGTTATCAGAATACTTTTGGAAGGATTTCCTTCAGCTGTTAGAGAAATTGTCCAGGAGTTTTTGGCACTTGGCTTCTCATAGGCATGTGCAGTAATCCCCATCATGAACTGCTGCTTTGTTAAAAATAGTTTAAGCTCCAAATTCAGATATCTACCTGATAGAGAGGGAGTATTTTCTCCTTATCTAAGGGTATGGAGAATACAATAATAAAACAAATGTATGTTAAGGTAATGAAAAAAACATTGGCACCTCCTATGGGAATATATATTAAAAATGCAAGGTAACGGTTATACTCATAAGTCATAAATAAGATGTGCTTCTTATAAACACTGGATACCAACCTACAGCTCTTGTGAGAATGACTAGGTCTTATTTTTTGTCCTGTGGCTGCTTTGCATCATAAGATGTTGTTCCCTTAGAGCTTTTCTTAGGGGTACATCTGAGTCTATGGATGTAGCACCTTGGCATTGCATTATTTTTGCTCCCACTTTCTGGAAGTGGAAAGGAAGCAGGGATAGAGCAGGACTGTGATTTGGCCTCTTTAAATGACGTTTTTCAGGCAGTGACAATTTTGCCTCATTCATAACAGTTCTGAGCTTGTTCTAAGTTGTATCAGGGACCAAGTGTTCCTCTACTCAGCTTCAGCAATGCAGAGCTGAAAAAGGAGCATATAATTATTTTGGCTCCCAGCCCCTTGTCTTTTCTCCAGAGTAGCTTGGCTGGGCCAGACAGTCTTATTTCCACAAACTATTGTCTACAAACGCAGATGACACTCTCTGTGGACACAGACAGCTTATATCTATCATCTAAGCTATACATGTATCTCTCAGATATGACATAGTTGATCCATAATTTTCCACATTTCTGTACACACAATTATTCCAGTTTATCCAGCTAGAATCTGAGCTGAAAAGTATTCTTCTTTCCTCTTTCAGCAAGGGGGAAAGAACCAGCTAGTCCATGTTTAAGAAAACAGTGAACAGAGTTATGTATTTTGACACAAACATCTACAGCATGCTTGTCTTTCTTTTTCCTTTGCAGTTTTTTATTCTCTGTAGCACCCGTCAGTATCAAGTTACCTAATCAGACTTCTGGCTGATTATATTTAAAAAAAATAAAATACTGTAGCCTCTTTGGATTTATAGAATATAGGTTATAGAATGCCAGTTTCTCCTTGCTGAAAAGTGCTACCTATCTAAACACTTACAAGACACTTTCTTGGAGCAGAGGCATGGTATATATGCTAGTAGAATGGACTTCACATTCTCCCAGTTTTTTTGCAAATTATTAACCTCTTAAAATCCAGTGCTCAGTAGACACTTGCACGTTTTACTAGCTAAAGTCTAGATAGTTTTGTCCACAAGGGATGGAATGCTTCATTCTCCCGCAGTTCCTAGTGCTGATCAGATTGCATATATACTATTCATCAAATTAAATTTAGGATTCATTAGAGAAAGGCTACAATGAAACAAAGTTTTTCTTTTAATAACTGCTTTTTGATGTGCCTGTCCTTTCAATGGCTCTCTCCCAACACTCCAACTTTTCCAATATCTTGACTGAATAAAGGAGAAACCTGTGTGATACAAATGTGGAGATAAAGAGGAATAGTAGAAATAACACACAAAATTAATGACAGGAACAATCATGCTTAATAATGCATGGGAAATGCAAGGCAAAGCCTTAAGAAGTTAAAAAATTATTACAAAAGTATTAAATTATTAAAATAAAAATATTTAAAGTCATGGTCTGTATTCAGGTCATTTCGAGGTCTGTATCATTTTATGTTTTTTGTATTTCTTTTAGCACATAATAGTATAGTTATCTCAGGAATATATCTACATTCTGAGAGAGGCAACTGAGAACCCACACAGCCACAACAGCTTGGGAGAGCTCGGGGTGCTCTGTGCTCCAGCAAGGCCAAAGCAGAGAAGGGTAAAGGATCTACTCGCTTTCTCTCTGTACTGAAGTTGGGCTTATTTCTTTCAGGAGAAGCACGGGAAATCATTTAGGTAAAGAGCCTTCTATCATTTTAAATAGGTATTATCATTAGTATTATAAATTTATTGCAGTTTATCAGATAAATGCTACAGATTTCATAGGTCATCCTGCTTGAAGCAGGACCAGGCAGGACTTCAAGACGTTCACAATGCAGAGCAGAGTGTTTGCAGCTTCTCAGAACCTTCAGTATCCAGCTGAGACCTCTTGCAGATTCCATTCAACACAAGGATGAAGGCCGGCTTCAAGGGGGCCACTAGACTAAGGCCCACTGCCTGGAGTGACAGAAAATGACCATATACACCCTGCTTGTCCTGCCTGGGCTACAGCACCTGAGAAAAGGCACTGGAGAATAGAGGACAGCCACTACCAAGGGACAAAGAGCTGTGTCCTAACAGCAGTGTGAGTCCCTGTCCTCCACCAGTGACATCTAATGCAGATATCCTGGCTCCCTGGAGCTCTTACACTGTCTCTCCACTGAAATTCTGCTTTCCTCTTCTCTTTTTCTTTTTCCCTTTCCTGTATTGCCAAGGACCTTTCTCCTGCTTTTCCATCTTTCAGGGAGAAAGATTCTGTTTTCATCCTGTAATGAGAAGCTTTGAAATTACTTCGACTTCATCCAAGAGGAATCAAGAAAATAAATAAAGCACATTGGAATAATGCACATTCCACTAACTAAATATTAAACTCAAAATAAGTGAACAAACAAACAAAGTACCTGTCAACAAGTCCTGTTGTGACTTATCTTAGAAGATTTTAGCACTACTAGATTTTATAAGAAGTATGAAATTTTAGTATATTTGCTAATTATAATTAAAAATATATTATATCAATTCACCTCTTGAAAAGTGCAGCAAGTAATTCTGCATATTACAAAACTCTTTAGTGTCAATCATAATGACCACAAATAGTTCTCTTTAAAGAAGAGATGTGCTTTAATTATAAACTTTTTGTTGGCATTTCTAATAGCAACTATGGAGGTATGTTTTAAGCAGTGTAAAGTTATGTTCTGATATTTCTTTGGGACACTTTATTTCTTCTTGCCAACGTTTTATATTACAGAAGTGTAAAGAAATGACAGGCATTGTGTGTGTAATCATCATGGTTAATTTTTAACATCAAAAACTCATCTGTGATCTTAAAAGCTGTTAATTTGTTCACAGGCACAGGCTTGTACAAGTCCTGTGCAATGTCTGTCTGCAATTTTAACAAATAAGTATAGTGGTATCTCACTCTCCATTCAAAATTGTTTAATTAAATATGAGAAGAGTGTCAAATTGGTATATAACTTTGACATTTATAAACATAATTGCAGATGTTATTACTTTGAACTGATATTGCAAAGTGCTGTAGCTCTCATTTAAAAATCCTGTAGCCCCAAATCCTGCTGAGATTGATCCAAGATGTTCAGCATCTCTGAGGACATGCTTTGTCAAACTGAGTTCAGAGTGAATGGGATAAACTTTGAGGAATTGTTAAATCAGTAGTAAACTTCCCATTGACTTTTGCAAATCTAGACCTTTTGGGTCCTCAAAGCTCAATTATGAAGATGATAGTTCAATGATAATATAGATTAAGAAAAAATAAAGAACATAATTGTGTAGATTCTTCACTGATCCAGCATGCACTAATGGCATCAAAAATATTCCCTTTCAGAAGGAATATTTAATTAAAAGGGCCTATTATCTGCCATTAAGAATATTGTACAAACTAGTACAGGTGATTATTGATACAGCCAAACAACTAGCAGAGCTATGGCAATCAAGATAATCCTGCTCCTCATATTAAGGAAGTCTAGATAAAAGGACAAATTAATAAATTAGCTGTGCAATTTCAACATTCAGAAATAACAACCTACTTGCATTTCTGTTTTCTACAATTTAATTGTATTTACTGATTAAATATTTACAATTTAACAAATTAGTGGTAATGTAGGAAAATATCTCATAATTCTTCACTGCATTTGAAGACCATCTAGTCAGTATATCCATTCTAAGCTACCGAGAATAATTTGTTGTCAGTGCTACATGTGTCCTACAGACAGTGACTGAGGGAAATGCAAGGCGTGTTCCTTAATCATCCTTGAATCATGACTCTTATGCACCATCTAAAGCAGACTTGATCCAACAACATGTGCTGCTCCTTTGGCTGTAGTCTATAGCCATTCTTATTACCAGTTGGATCCTGAAGCTTAATGGCTTTACTGGTTTGCTGTCTATCTACAGATACATGCCTTACAGCATGTGTTCTGGTAGCTGCTCTCATGGTGATACCAGTCTATGGGTTCTCCAGCATGAGTGTCTGGGCAGGCCTCCTATGGAAGTGGACAGGATATCTAATACATGAGAGGAGATCAGGGAGCCCTGGGCCTGGCATGCCTGTGTGTTGGGGAATCAGCTGCTCCCAGCACAAATGGTTGCATGTCACTCCTCAGTGTTGTTCTCTAAGCATAGAGAGTTTCAAAATACCAGCAGGAGTTTGCCTTGGCAAAAATGCTTTTGAGCATTTATTTGCATATGTAGCCAGAGCTCCTTCACTTTGCACAAGCATCTCCACCACTAGAAGTTGACCTTTCTGAACATCTGCCATCAGCAAATGAAAGAAAAGCCAGATAAAAGGAAGTTTCTCCATTTTAGGTATTTGAAACATTGGAAAGACACATCTGCTGTATTTAGCCTGCCCTGCTTTTTAATAAGGTCAGGGAAAGTATCCTATGGCCTTGCTTGGACTCTGGCCCTCCAGTGACTGACATGAATGGTCAGTGACTCTTTGCCTCCTTTCCCTGACCGCCTGAAGTCCCTGCAGCCCCTGCTAGGCTTTCTGTGAGGTCACTGGGGTAACCTCTGCGAAAAGGGCATCTTTCTCTCATCTCCTGCCAGGCTCTGGCTTGGCAAGGGCCCTGCTTGGATATATGACAGCTGGTACACTTCTACTTTCTAGCACTTCCCATACGGGGACTTTATTTAGAACATTTCTGATTCACTTTAATATGAAGTTTTCTGCTTCTATTGCCCCTGTCTTTCAAGACTTTCTCTTATGAGACAAGTATACAAACTAAAATTCATAGAGAACCATTTAACAAAATAGTACTGCCTAGCAGATACTACAGTTCAAAGAAAAGAAGCCTAATACATGTTTTTCACAGCAGTATTGTTCTACAGTTTATATTTTGATCCACTGCATGAATATAAAAACATTTTGGTATTAAAAAATGGAAATTCCATCCAACCTCCATTTTTATAGGCAGAAATATTTTCAGAAAAGAGAAAATTCTATAACAGAAAATGGAAAAGCAGAGTTTTCCAAGCTGAGTGAAGCTGAAGCAACATGAACCACAGCTCTATAGTGATATGACTGTCTTCTATGTGGGAAGAGCAATTCTTACTGTTACTGGGCTATAAGAGTTCATTCTAACATATTCAGCTTGGGATTCAGATCGTGTGTCAAGGAAGGAATGCATCTATTGCCCTGTAGGCTTTTTTCCTATGGTTATAGAGATCAAGTTCCAGATATTTTAGCTCTTGTTCCAATAAATTAAAGTAGGTCTGACTATCTAGGAGTCTGCTACAGCTAGTCTTTGCTGCTAATAGTTTTCATTTTTAAGAAACTGTAGGAAAGTTATAGATAATTGTATTTAATAGCACAAAGTATTGCATGTCTGTCTGTAAATTACAAGCGCCTGGTATCAGACAAATCTGGCTGAATTTCACAGACATGTATGGTGTGATTCACAGAAAAGTTTGGTCCTATGCATTGTCTAAATGTGGAAGCAGATAATTATTTTCCAAAGAGGAACAAGATACAGTAATAATGGTAGTATTATGTGAGCAACATGGGTTAGTTTCTAATTTCAGATGCATAATGTGCTTGCCATACTCCTGAGTGGGTCTTTTACTATGCCCAAAGTATTATACAACGCACTACTGAGTGCACAAAAGAGCATATTGTTAGGACATTCACTAAGGCAAGCTATGTGTGTCACACTGCTAGGATCTGTAGTAGAAGTTCCATGTATTCTCAAAAAAAATATCTTTCAGCAATTAGAGAATATAATTCTTAGCATGTGTTTGAGAAAGTGGGGTGCAAAATGTTTTAGAATATGAACAACTGTGTTTAATGGTCACATTTTACAATATGTAACCATCTAACGGTGTATGATCTGAAGAGAAACTATGAGAAAAATGTGTGTATTTGCTTAAAAAGAGTACATTTAGTAGCAAAAGCCTTTAAAAACAGAAGTTTAAAAGAGCTTTTCTTTTCTGTAAGAATATAAGCTGAATGTATTTCAGCAAATACACCTCAGTAATGAGGGAGAAAACAACCATAAAATCATAAACTCTATAAATGAAAATATTGATAAGAAAATGGAAATAACAAAGCACTTTTATATTATTTCATCTAGGAAACATGACTGCATGCTTTTGCTTATTGATATCATGGACAGCAACGTATAGCGAAAGAGCGCTGTGAGCAGAAGAGAAGTGTGCAGGCAGACAGTGCACAGACAAATCCACCAAGTAAAATGCAAGAATAATTGGGGAGCAGTTGAGATTTTACAAGTGTACCTCTAACCCAATTTTAAGAGTAAGTTATACAAAGCCTACTGAGAAAAAAAAGGTAAGAATATGGAAATTGGAATACCTGTGAAATAAATCACTAAAAGGCGTGTTAGGAAGGATTGGTGTTTAGTTATAATCTTTCTGATGAAGCTGATTTAGCTTTTATAAAAAGCTTGAGTGATGCCACCATCTGTTAGCTTGGGATCATTGTATCAGATAAGGCACTATTTCCTTTTGCCACCTGCTCTACAGAACATAGCCAGAATTCAGCTGATATTTTTACATTCGAATGACAAGATTGTAACTGTTTCTGTCCCTAGGAATTCTCTCCTACTTTTAGCTAGTTGAAAATGATGCAATTATGAATCAAAAAAAAAAAAATCTTATGACTAAGGTTTTACCTTCCTTACTTTCATTCCCTGCTAAATCAAGACCTTGGATTTGCTTTAGATCTTTTACTTTTTTACTCACTTTGCACCTGTTTTGTCTTATTTGGTGCAAGACGCCAAACCATGACCCATCCTGATCTCTGTAATAATATATGTCTTACTGTGCATAGGTTAGGAGATAGACTATCTGTGTATTCCAGAAACAGAAATAGGCAACCATGTTGAAATTATAGTAACTTCTCTTTTTTTGCATGAATAGTTTCACAGGAATGTAAACACAGCAAGACTATCTATAATTTGTGCAGATGAGTCCTGACTGCATGTGGCCTGGCTTACAGAAAGGCCAATTTTCAGCTAACTTACTGTTCTGAAGCAGCAGTTTTCAGGAGGAAGTGTGCCTATGGCTTAAGTAAATACCCCCAAGAAAGGACTGCATGCTACTGAAGCCCCTGTAAGGGTGTAAGTTGCAGTATTTATATAATTCATGGATTTGTTTGTGAGTGTGTCTCTGGGCACCCTAAAGAAAATTTTAACTTAATAATATTTTAAAACTTTCTGCATTAGAAGAGGTTGTGTATATGCACATAAATGAAACATTTTCTGTAATTTGACATGACAGGAGAGGACAGAACAGAAGTGCTAAGACAAGCTTTTGAGACTAACTAGCCCTGTACATAGTTTCAAGAGAAGCTAAACAATTTGAGAAAACATTTAAAGTTAAGCAAAAGTTGGCCAGCTAATTACTCTTCTTTAGCAAGGATGTAGCTTAGTAGTTTTATTTCTGTAGCTCATCAAACCTATGGCAAGGAATGCTTTTCTAATATTATTGCACACAGAATGAAACTGCTCATTATTTTCTAAAATGCTAATGAAAGAGCTTATCATGCATGTGTGGGAGAGTAATGTTAAAATTACAGTGAAATTACTTAGGCCTTCTCATTCTTTTGTAACAAATGAATTACTGAGGGGTTTAGAATGAATATTTAGAATGAATATTTTGGGGTTTAGAAATGGAAATGTAAAGAGTAAAAGGCAACTAGCCTAATCTGGCAAAAGAGAGAAAGCAAGTTTGTTCTAGATTTGCGGCTCAAATTCAAAGTAGTTTAGCACTGACCCAAATATTGTCCATTTCATGAACCCCACTGTCCTAAATCACATGATCTGACTAGTTTACATCAGATCTTAGCTTTACACACTCTACAACACAAGAGCTTTTATTTGGCAGGGAGACTTAGAACTGTCATTTATAGGTGTATGGATTTTTCTGGTAACATTAAAGTTGTGTCCTAGGTCATAGCAAGTAGGAACTCTCTCCCTGAACACTGGTTTTAATCGGTAAACTGGTGTCTCAATTTTGTGCCTCTTCTTCTTTCTTGAAAGTGATAGTGCTTTTTAAGACCCTGGTCTAGTGTCCAGTGAATCAATGGTATCTCGGGAAAATATTACAAGCTCTTAAAAATTCATTTTTTGAGTAACTGAGGTAAGGATTCTTGTAGTTTATACCAAACTCACACAACTTCTTACGCATTTATCAAACTTGGTTACCAATCTATTTAGCTGTCTTGCCTGGAAACTAAATACTCAAGGCAAGCATTTCAGATCCTGCTTGAGGCTGTGTGAAGTTATTCCTTTTTTTTTTGTTCAATGACTGAACAAATTGATTTTTAACTCTTTGGAGGAAAAATTCATTTTTTCCCCTGACATTGTTGACCAGAAAATGTAAAAGAGAAAACTGGAAAATCTTCCACTTCAAGGAAGACAGAGAGAAAGGCAGAGGAAATGACCGTAGCCATAAGGAAAGTAGTTCTTCTACACGGCAACCTCAAGCTAAGAGCCTTCAGCAAGGATGCAACAGTCTTGAGTTTATTTTCTGTTGCTGGCTGAAAGGGTATGAAATCATCCAACAGAAAGCTGATCCAGCTGCTATACTGTAACAGACTTTCCACCAGGAAGATGGAAACCATGTAATATGAAGTGGGATATCTGCAAGAAAAAGAGTTACTACCATACCCAGATTACTCTAACAAACAGTTTCAAATGAAACATGAGGTCATATCTCTTCTGGAAGAAATGGAAATTAAATTTGGAGTTTTTTTTTTTTCTGGATGATTTCTGTAACTGTTCGCTGGGGTAAAAGCTTTCTTCTTGCATTAGTTTTATGAATCCAATGCTTATTTCAACTAAAAGCATCTGCTGAATTTGACTTTATTTGTCAAAATAATTTTCACTGTGATTGTCTTGAAGATTTAATTGAGTAATCTAATTAGGACATGACTACCTTGTGCATAAAGAGTGGGAATCTCCTGATACTCAACAAGCTGGGTATCAGGAGAAAATCTTTCAGAGTTAATAAATACAGAAATACATAATTTCCATGCCTTACTGAATAATAGAGTCCAAGACAGATTGAAGTCATAATTGAAATCAATTAATTTTGATAAAGCATTTAGAATAATATAAACTGCAGTGAAAATTGGAGGAAAATAATATATGATTTTTCAAAGAAAAACACACCAAAACAAACAAGCAAAGAAAAAAACAAACAAGGTTCCTCCACTCATAACTTGAATTTTGAGTTTGTATAAGCCTTATATAATAAATGTAGTTCTTTACATATGGATTTTATTTCTTTGACTCTGAAGACTTCATTCATCTTTGGCATGTAGTCAGCTTAACATTTTCCCACAAGTCTCTGAAATGGAGAAAATAGTGCACAGTGAAAGGCTGAAAAATCCTGTATCTGAAACAATCTGAATGAAGGTGGTAAGTTCCACTGTGCTGAGTAACTCGGTGACAGCTGGCAGAGAACTGGCAGCTCTTTTCCTAGAAGTTTCTCACAAGACATGAAGCACACACTCTCTCCAGGGGTTGTCTCTCAGTGCTGTACACAATTTCACTCTCCTCTTGTCTCCAGCAATATAACTCAAAATTATATTATTATTTTGCCTAGCAAAATATCAGAAATATTATAAATCTTGGATGTTTCTGCCTGAGTATAATATGAAATATAATCACATAGAACAGCAAAAATAGTGTGGAGCAAGTTCATACATCCTCTGAAACACAACACTAGTATGAAGATGTCTCATGTGGCTGTCACAGCTCTAGTAATGTGATCTAACTAACCTTTTTAGCACTCAATACAGCCACACCTCGCACACTGAATGCAGCTCACTTGTTTCTGGATCCTACTATTTGTGCAGCTTACTTGTATGGTCATGTACTTTAATTTGAATTTCTAATTTTCAAGACTCAATTCTCACTAAAGCAGGCTTTTCTAAAGGGCACAGGATATCACTGAGTAACCCTCGATTTAAATTGGCCCAATTAGGAGTCATTTCACTTGCTATAAAGCATTTGATGCTCACATTTTATGACTGATGTTTGTGTCTTACAGCGTTAAACCTTCATTCTCTTGGAGTAATTCCAGGGCACTGCCCAGGGCAAGACTCCGAAAAGGGTGGGTAGTTAGGAAGGTGCTATGCAAGCCAAATTATGCCTGGCATAACTAATAGGGATGATACGGGAGATGAATTGGTCCCTATGTCTCATTACCACAGGGAATAGTTTCTGTACAGCCAAAGCAACAGCTGCAGTGTGCTTGTGACTCAAAAAACGAAAAAAAAAAAAAACAACAAAAAAAGCTTTGCTCTTTGGCAGAACAAGTGCATATACTCCACACTACAGCAGTTCTTATTTTTTGTAATTATTTGTAGGGATTCACTTATGAATCTAAAAAGCGCACTCTTCTCTAAGAGCTTGTGGTGTCCTACACCTCTACTCTCTTGAAGCTGCTGTTTGCCCTGGCTGGTACAACAGGTGCAGGGTGACCATGGAGCTTGGGAAAGGGGTGAAGTTCACACCCGCGAATGCTCCCTCAGGGCCAGCAAGAAAGAACATCGCAGCCTGACACCTTCGGTCCTGTGAAACTCAGCCCTCTTGCTTCTACAGTGATTGCATAACGCCGGGTGCAATACCCCATAGGCAGCACATGCTGCTTTACTTGCCTTCCTCAGAGGACTTGCAGTGGTATCAAAGCCATGTTTGTACTCACAACACAGGAAAAGATGATTAAATCAATTGTAAGTTTTTTCATTTAATAGCTAAGACTGCCTGGGATATATTTAATCACTTGCAAATGATATCTTTTCTGTTAAATTAGTATTTGTTTTCTTAAATTGCTGTAGATTGAGATATTATTATTGCTGTAACAACAGTAATGAAAGAGCTCAACAAAAAACTAAGAGTAGCAATGTCCAATTACATGGTAAGGTGTGCAGTATTTTTCTACCATAAGTCCACAAACACTTAGAGCTAATCACCATTGTTAAAATACATATATACAAAAATATATAATATTGCTTATATATATTATATATACATATATATATAGTTTGAATTTGGATAGTGGAATAAATGTGCATACACAATGTGCAAGAAAAAAAAAGCCTTAAACATTTGATTAAGCCTAAGAATGAGAAATATTGTTGTATAAAACTGTTGAAAATCACAGAATCACAGAATGTTCAAGATTGGAATGGATGTCTAGAGATCATCTAGTCCAACCTTCCTGCATACGCAGGGTCACCTAGAGCATGTGGCACAGGGTGGTGTCCAAGCGGGTTTTGAAGAACTCCAGAGAAGGAGACTCCACAACCTCTCCGGGCAGCCTGTCCCTCTCACAGTGAAGAAGTTCTTCCTCACATGGAGTTGGAACTACCTGTGTGTCAACTTACACCCACTTCCCCTTGTCCTGTCACTGGCCACCAATGAGAAGAGCTTGGCCCCTTCCTCCCTACATTCCCTATGGTTCAAAGCTGCTGCAGGTTTCTATTGAGTTCTCTAAAATTTAATTGATTTCACCCTCTTCACATTCTGTGGATTCATGTGCAGCACGATCAGTTTGGCTGGATCTTTTATTCACCGCATGCCATGGTCTCTTCAGCACCCACACAACACACGTGCCTGTTCTCCTGGACTCCCCCTGGACTCACCAGGGGCAGCTCCATGTGAGTGAGACCAAGTCAGCACTTCCCAGCTCACCCGAGAATGCCTCAGGCAGCAACCCTGCTGTCCTCGTGCCTTCACGTGCCTCCGCACATTACCCCATGGCCCATACATCTTGACTTTGTGTCCCCAAGGCTAGGGAAAACTCTAGGATCATGGTATCCAATGTATTTTGCTATGTGATACCTGGTCTATCATCAGGATCATTTTAGCTAAAGGGCCCTTTATTTGGTCTTTGAAGTTATTTAGTCTCCTGCTGATGGTAATAAATTTATATTTCATTACAAATACTTGCTCTCTTTTTTCTCACAGGATCTCACAGCCAGATTCCCTTGCACACTCCTCCCCACAGGGCCTGGAGCTGCCGAGTTGGCAGCTGGGCAGCCCTCGGGAAGGGAAGCTGGTCTCACACTGGATGGCATGCGGTGGGACTGAGGAGAATGCAGCAGGGTGGAGGAGGCGAACAGCACCAGACCTAGGTGGCCTCTAAGTTATTTATTTGGAGCGTACCCGAAGGGCCTGCTGAAAGGCTGTCTCTGATAGCTCTGATGAGCGAAACCACAGGCCCAAGTCACAGTCCTGAGGCCAACAGGCTCCCTCCAACAGCCCCAGCTTCAGGGGCTTCCTCTGTGGCCTCTGCAGGACTCCTGACACCCTGGGACATGGCGCAATGCGGATGGAAAAGGCCAGGACATAGTGGGACAGTGGGACAAGAGCACCCTGCGGCCCAGGACACCGGCCTCCCGCAGCGCGGGCTCACGGCAATCCCCGCCTCGTGCCAGGGAGCGACGGCTCCAGGGTGTAGATCCTATCACTGTGTAAATAACCTGCGGGCCTTTCCAAGATAAGCATTCCGTCCAGGATGGGAAGTGACTGCAGGCTGAGCGGGTCTATGCAAGGGGTTTATTATCCCGGCAAGAACAATAAATAAGGAGTCTGGATGAATGATTGAAGTTGTATTCCACAAGATAAAAAAAAAGTCAAAATGTTGAGAGAAGCAAAATAGTCACTTCATATAATATCCTTTTCCAAACAGAATTTGTCTATCAGTATTATATAATTGTACTTATTTACACATTGTCTTTGCTTTTCTAAACAATGGGCTTTTATACTGTTACATTTATCTTTTTATACCGCTAACCCACATTGTGATTTGCACTCAGAACACTTAAAAGATACTGTTTTAAGCCAGTCAGGGAGGCAAAAACAAGTTAAATGATTTAATAACTAATCTGTGGTTGAATGTGCTGGAAATAATGAAAAAAAAACATTAACTTCTAAATGTGCATTTTGCAAATCCTACTCTTTTATCTCACAAGCTTTATCTGCTGCACGATGTTAAGCAGACATTGCAAATATTTAAATAATCATGACATAGCTGCAATTCAGTTTGTCCATGCAGTCCTAGTGAAACCCTAAGGAAAGCAAGTGGTTTCAGTGAACACAGAATGCCCTTGTATTTCATTGACTTGAAAAATAATTGGCACAACACACTTAATTCCGAACATGTTCCCTTATCTCTTCAGATAAGTGAAAATAATAAACAATGAAAACAGATGGATTTATTTCACTAATGTAGGAAGCATTCTAAAGGCCACTGTTCCATAGCAAGCTTTACAAGTCAATGCAGACTCAATAATGTCATAATACATGTTACCCTTGAGAACGTGGAGATATAAACCAGTGTAGTTCCACTGTTTTAGCTGGAACATTACTAGGTTATAACTTCTAAGCATTCTAGCCTTGGGAAAAAAAAAAGTAATGTAAGACTATTGTCATCTTATTTTTCTCTTAAGTATCTGTTCTTTTATTAGTTCTCATGACTTTCTTCTTCCTCTTCCACTTCAATCTCTACAGCTTTCTTGAGGATCCTTTTTTTACTCTGCTTCAAAAAACCATAGAATATTCTGGGTTGGAAGGACCATCTGGGGGTCATTTAAGCCTCCTGCTCAAAGTAGGGCTAATGCAAAGTTAGAGATGGGCCTTTCTGCCTGATGGAGTTCTCAGTACCTAAAATTACCTGAGATTGCAGTCTTTCCATGTCCATGTTCCCTCATTTCATATTTTCCCCCATATACTCAGATGGAATTTGCCATGTTGCAACTCATGACCATTGCTTCTTAATTTTTATCTAGATACCTTTAGGAAGAATCCAATTCTGTCTTTTCAATGCACTTTCACTACATTGTTGAAACAATCAGATACTCCTTAGCCTTCCCTTTTCCCATCAAAAGAAAGTTTATTCCTCCACCAGTTTCAAAAGTAGCCAAGCTGGCCTTCCTTATCCCATATGCCTGGGTGGTGCTTCACCCCATTGCCACCTTCTTTACACTTCTTGTTTTTTGGTTAAATTGGTCAGAGGTTCCCACTGGCCAAACCAGCCTCCTGCTATACTCGCCCATTTTCTTACTGATGGAGATGACCTATTTTGAAGTAGAGAAGTTGTCCTTGTAAATGAACCACCTCTTTGCTCCTTTGCTATGGAGGGCAGCCTCCCACAGGATCCCACATATCGGTTTCCTAAACAAACTGAGGTCTGCTCTCCTGAAATTTGCTTGTACTGTTTGTCTTCCTCTCTTCAGATCCTTCCTCAGGATCCTAAAGTTTACCAGATGTGGCCAAGGTCACTGCAGCCAAGGTGACCATCAGCTCTCAGCCCCTAATCAGCTTCTGTTACTTTTTCATCAGATTTTTTGCTTTTTACTTTTGCAATTCTATTCCTTCCAGAGCCCTTCAACTTTTTTTCATCCTCATGCCTGTCCCCACCCTTTAAACTCTTAATATGATAGTAAACTTACTATTTTGAATGCTTAAACACCTTCTGAATACTTCAGTGTGTTGTTTGTTTTTCAAAATAAAAATACACCTCTTTTTGATATATATGGCTGTATTTACTCCTCACAAGATTCAAACCGATGCCATATGGGCAGAGGTCAGGTTTGAATGACCGCAGCTTATTGCCCAAAGCCATTCAGGTAACATGAACACTACTATAACTGCCTACAGCCCCTTTTCCTCCTGCACAGCAAACTTATCTTGCACTGATGTTTGAAATGGGAACAATGCATGTAATCATCTCTGATGCTTAATGCTTCTATTCAGGAAAAAAAAATGCAAATCATTAACACCTGCAATATCAGTGCTTCAAGCTTGCGGGAGCTCGTGAGGGCCTTTTGCCTTTGCCTTTGACCTGCCTGTGACTCCAGGTTAAGTCAGTTCCACCTGTACACAGACTCATCCAGCAACTTCATATGCAACTTCATTCTGTTAGTGACTTGAAGGAGCTCGCAACCAGGTAGGTATTTCTTGCACGCTTGACCACTCAAATAGCCACTACTGCATTAATATCTGTGCTTACAATAGTATAAAGAAAACCATGGCGTCATTTTTTTTTTCCTGGCACTCTGATGTCCTTCATGACACTCCCTTAAGGATCTTAAAGCCATATATTGCCCTATTTTCTTCACTTCTGGTGATGTTTCCTCTGTGCCGATGGAATAAATTAAAATCCAGCAGAGGCACCTCACTGCGCCCATCTAGGAGGTTCAGGTCATTGCCTCTGACGTCGTTTGAACTCTCTTGGCCACCACAGTGCCTGTGAACACGTGCACTAAACATGATACTTGCCAAGATTAGAAACAGCTCTGCTTAAACCCTGTATAGGACTTACTACTGGTGGAAGCCAATGACAAAGATTAAATCAAAACTTTTTTTTTTTCCTAAAGAGATGACAAAAGGGAATATTTGGAAAAGTAGTAAGTTCTGGTGTACATTGGTTGGCTGAAAAGACAGATTTAACCGTTTACATTGACTGTTTTCCCACTGTCTATAAAGGGAGCTTAGGTACTCACCCTAAGATAGATATATGCATTGTAGGTATTTTCAATTAGATGGCTGAAGCCAAAAAACTCTCCCACATTCCATGCCCACTTTTGTAAAAATCTTTAAGAAAATCACTCAACATAACCACTCAAAGTTTCTCCAAAAGATTTTAATCCAGAATGTTCTGCTTAACTCCACTATTTAGCGCAGATCCGTAGCTAACACGGAGGGAGCTGCAGCTCCCTGGAGAGCCATGGCAGCCTCTGTGTGAGGGAGGCCAGTGGTGGCTGTGACTGCATCTTCTGGAGCAGATTAGGGTGACTTCCAAGAGGTCTCGGCCCATGCTGCTGTCCCTAGGAAGCATCCCTAGGCTCTGGAAGCCGTGGGGCAGAGCAGGACGTTGGGGGACCGCAGCAACACTTCCCTCTGTCCAGGGAAGATGCTGATTGATGGAAAACATCCTCCTTGTGACTCGTTGTCATTAAGGTTGCTGTTCACCCTGTGTGGCTCCATGTGGAAACCCAGGGTTTCCCTGACTGCCAGTTTAAGCGGTTTTAAGAAGACTTTGCCCAGACGGGATAACTAAGAATGGGGGAGACAACCCAACGTTGGGGGGAATCCAGCGGGCTGTGTCCCCATCCCAGCGCAGAGGGAAAGGACGTGGCCCCTGAGCTAACACCGAGGGAAGCGCACGGGGCGTGGACAGGGGCACGGGCGAGGCCGCTGGGGCTCCCTGACCTCCCAGAGACCCTTCCCCGCCGCGGGGGGCGGCTGCAGCTCCAGCCCAGGGGCCCGCGGCTGGGCCGGGCCGCGGAGCCGCGGCGAGAGGGCGCCCGAGGGGCGAGGGGCCGCCCTAGCGGCGCGGCGGC
>JAUBOD010000314.1:4064813-4096969 GCA_032353885.1 Nothura maculosa | reverse complement strand
ATTTGCTGTAGTACTTGCTGGCCCATAGTCTTAGGGCTCTGGCTGGGTATAAGAAGTGAGGAATTCATGTGTCATAAGACAAAAGAAATCAGAGAAATAGAGATGGATATTTGAAAGGTAGAATGTAGGCCATTTCTAATCTTGAAAAGCTTTATCCTTTTCATTTCTCTCATATATTCCTCTCTGTGCAGTCATCTCCTTTCCTTTTTAGAAGCAGCTACCAGCAAGATCTTTGGAAAGATGGGTGTGTCTGGAAGTAAATTGACTGTTTATTCGTGACCTCCCTTTTCTGCAGGGCTGGATAGGACTCCAGCTCAACTCATGCTCTTTGAGTTTGTCACATTGGCCATCGAGGGCTAATGTCTCAATCTTTGTCTCAAGGTCTCCAAAAACCATATCTATACCCAGCCTATCTGGAGAATTTGAGGAGTCCAGATAGCCTTGGAGGCAGTCCCTTTCCTGCCATAAGTGATGTCAGACTGTGTTGTAAGAAATAGCTACTTCAAGAAGAACTTTAGTGCTGCTCTACATTCATCTATTGTTTACTCTGATTCAGTATAAGTTAACCATAACTTATCAGCTAATGCTTTAGTAATTTCTCCCAAAGTTGCTTCCCTGGAAAACTGGCAAGTACAAAAACTCTTAAGATATGCTGAGAATACCTGAAATCAGCTTGGCAAAACCATAGTTGAATTCATACATGCAAATCCAATTGCTTATTGTAAACAGATGATTAGGGACGGCAGTTTGCATAGTGGAGCTCCAGTGACCCCAGATTTGAATCATTAACCCACCCTTTCATATTGTTAGGTATAATAAATACATGTGGGTTTGGGTCAGAATTGCTACCTTTTGGACAGAAAAAGGTCATTTTAATGAGCTAAATTAGAGCAGATTTGCCACTTGCTGTAATCGATGTGTTTGGAATGATGCATATTTTATATTTGCCTTTATAAATATAGGGTGGAAAACTCATTGGTGACTAGGTTTGTGATAGTTCTGAGTATCGGTGTATTCTCAGTAAAGCAACAATTCAAGAAAGCACAAAGGAACATCTGGAAAGTGTCTGGGGCCGGAGTTTTCTACTGTGACTTCATGATGTTGCTTCTGTAGGAATGCAGCAAATAATAGCTGAGACAAGTTCGTTGAATAAGCTATTAAAATCCCAGATGTGAACATATGCTTAGCATTTTTATGGATGAAAATAATGCTGTTGTAGGTATAAAATTTCACTGTACAACTCTCTTCTCCTGTATTCTTCCTTCAAGTTATTGCAATATTTTTTTCCCTTCATGGAAGAAGATCATAAATTCCTGCTGCTTGTTCCTTTCTGGATGTAGGATTCATTTTGTAAAATAGGATTTAGAATCTTTAGCTGATTGTATTTATAGATTTCCTCAAATGTTAGTGATAAATTCCAAGAAATGCAGGATCTTAATGTTTTCTTGTATTTACACTTTGACATAATGCAGCCATATATTTTTAAACTGGTGGTTCTTTTACCTCATTAAAGTAACCGAAGGTTGGGATGCAAAGGTACCCTGAATGCTTCTGATAAAAAAAACTGATCAAAACAGACAGTAAAAACTGTAGTGGGAAAATGATACAAGGTGCAAGCAGATACCCAGTGAAGTGTGGTGTCTTCATTATTAAGTCACTGCATTATGCTTATCACCAGACAAGAGATGATTGGGCGTTTGCTGCATCATTTCAATGTTTTTATGACAAAGTACCTGTAGTTTTTGTTTTGTGTATGCTTTGGGTCCATATTTGCTTTGAATGGTCATATTTTCAGGTGTAAGGTGCTATTCAGAGCATAAAAGGTACCCTTGATGTGGAACAGAGTGAGCAAGAACTATGCAAATAGATTGTTCTATAATCCAACTAGATTAAGACTTTTGGCAGGTTCAAAATGAATCTGATTATATCACAGATTCCTATTCTGAGAGCAAAATGATTGCTAGAATAGAAGCATAGGTGTTAATATTATAACATATAATCATTTAAAATATTGCTTTAGTAATTCTTTTTTATTTAGTGGTGAAACCACAGAAGAACATATAGACAATTCTGGGCCCAGGAGTCACATGTCACTTATTTGGATATATTCACAAAGATTGTACACATCATTTCTAGGTGTTCAGCCAAAGCCATGTTCATTGATAGTTCTCATAGTAAATGTCTATATGCTGCTTACATATAAGTAGAATTTTTCTAATTAGAATTTTCATGTAAAATTTTAATTAGCATAAAATGGAAAAAATGGATGGTAACCTTAAATTGCTTTATCTTCTGTGTATCACAGGTCTTTAGATTGTTTTATGTAACACGTGCTGTAGGTAGACAGAAGTGTTTTAGACTTCTGGGTGTTCTTATGTTGTTCAGTGTCACAGAGAGCAGAGAAGGCAAAGCAAAAGTGCTCAGAAATAATAAGCAGTTGAGCTGAGCTGGGTTGATACGATCTGCTCTGATGACTTGCAACTGATGTGTGTACATGCTGCAGGGGGAAGAGGGAATAAGTCACTCTGTGAATGTGACCCAGAGAATTCCTTCCTGATGGCAAAACCAAGTACTAGTTTAATCCCAAGTTTCCAAATGACTGTCAAAAATAGAGAATTCCCAGTGTTGAGTATGAGCACTGATCCTACATAGCCCATCCTGCCCGATGTCTTGTCTCCGTAAGAGTGTGTCATCGATGCTTCAGAGAGAGACTGAAGTTGAGGAGGATATCAAGAACACATTCATATTGATAGAAGTTATAATATTAGAATTTCTACTATCTTATAAATTGTCTATTCTGATAGATAAACTCTTCTATTATGTTGTGGTTGAATATACCACTTAGGTTTTTCTATAGCATGCAAGTGAATTAGAATTCCAGCTGTCATAAATCATCAGTAGGATTAGTGCTTATAATTCTGCAGATTCTTTGGAGAAAGTCACACATGCACCAATCATGAGATTCTCATTTAGACCTTTTAGTCTTCTGTTTTTTGGGTAACTGCTCAAGTGGATAAATATGGGTAGAGTTGTGGACTTAGAAAATACTGAGAAGCAGGAAGTTCATTAGTTCATTTTCTCAAAAGACCCTAAAAATTATGATTTAAGCTAACAGATAAAAGGTGGTGAAGCTTCATAACTGACATGACTACAATAGAAAATATAACAGAGTGGCAGTCTTTGTTTTGATGATTCCAGCCCAAGAAGGTGAAATGAAAACTGTAACTTTTGACTGACTTTGTTTAGCTGAATCCTGTTCAGTTTTCAACAGAAATCAAGTCTAAACTGACATATTGACATTGCAATATAATATCTTGCTCTGAAATTTCTATTTCTTTAAATAATATTTACTATTACTGTTAAGTAACAGTAAACTTGTTTGCTATTACTGTTAAGTAACAGTAAACTTATTAAATTAGTAGTAAACAGTTAAAAGATTTTAATTGTTTGTAGCTGTTAAAGTCTGAGTAGAAGCATGATCTGAAGACCTGAAATGTCTGAAAACTCGTGTGCTTTTTCCAAGCAGCTCCACTTTCTTTTTAACCACAGTAGCTAAGAATAGCATAGCTTTCACTTTGGCACTTCATACACTTAAACAGCTTCAATTTATTGGTGATTTGTTATTATACATTTTCTGGTTCTTAACCAGTGTCAACTATTAAAACCAGAAATTTCTCATACATATAAGACTATTGCAAATGAACATTGGAGCATGAGAATATATCATGAGTTTGAGACAGGATTTTGAGGTCCTCATCTAGGTGTTTGAATAAAGAGAGAAGATCTAAAGAAATAAGTCAGAATTCAGTAGCATTCACAGAGAGCTTGGATTCTAGACAATGTTTTTAAAAATATGGCCACTGTATAAGATGCCTTAAAGGAATTTGCTTTAGAGAATGTCCTGGCCTTGTATAAAAGTACTGAGCTATTAAATTTTGTTCTTTTTTAGCCTGAGGTATCGTAACCTTTTCACTGACTGACATGTTTTATTTTGATTCTCAAATATGTAGCACTGCCGCCATGGAATTTGTGTGAGCAAAGAAATGGAGACACGTCCTGTAGATGGAGAATGGGGACCTTGGGGACCTTACAGTTCGTGTTCAAGAACATGTGGAGGTGGAATTAAGAGCACCACCAGGCTATGTAATAGACCGGAGTATGTTTTTTATTGTTGTATTTACGATAGTGCATAATGAAGATATTACAATTTTAGAGATGGTTCATAACAAAATGAAGGTAATTATGATGGCAGGAATTACTCTGAAACACCAATAAAATAAATAATGGTTTAAGCCAGGTCTGAAAGCAGAGATATGTCTACAGACTCTAAAATGCAGACGACTTTTATCACAGAGTAGTTGAGGTTGGAAGGGCCCTCTAGGGATCTTCTAGTCCAACTCCTGCTCCAGCAGGGACACCCAGAGCACGGGGCACAGGGCGGCATCCAGGCGAGTTGGGAAGATCTCCAGAGAAGGAGACTCCACAGCCTCCCTGGGCAGCCTGTGCCAGGGCTCTGGCATCCTCACAGTAAAGAATGGCATTTTAGGTTATTTTTATCTCAGCTTTACCACTCACATTTAAAGATACTTCTAAAGTCTTACTTTGTTAGATCTTTTTTTTCTAACAATACTCTACCGAAAGATTCTTTAAGCGTTGAAGTGGTTTCTCTGGAATATTAGCTGCAATATAAAAATAGATGTATTCCCAAGTATTCTTACTAATGGAATATGTGATTTGCTTTTATCCCCTCTTTTTTTTTTCATAACATTGGTACCAGTAATGTTCACAAGGAATGCTCACTAGAGAGGAGTCATTTACAACTTTGGAAAAAAAATCCATTGCCTGAAAAATGCAATATGTTTTTCATTCTTTTATAAGAAAAGACAATGAGATAATACAGATATTTAGAAAATGCTTTAGTGATTTCAAATAATGTTTTAAACTTTAGAGTCTAAAAGGGATGTTTTTCACAGTTTACCTTTTTAAGTTCTTCTTTTGATCCCCAAATTGAAACCAATATTAATGCTACCAAAAAGAGTGTGTCACAACCCAATTCTGTCAAAAAAAATGAGTAGTTTCAAATTAATGAGGGAAGTGCAACTTATAAAAGTATAGGGATGAGATGCAGCTAAGTTAATGCACCTTACTGAAACATGAAACTTAGCAGTGTTTTCCAGGGCAAAATAGTATAAGAAAAGCAAAAATTGATCTAACAGATTTCTACCTTTTAATTCTAATTTATATTTAATGAAATGGACATTAGTTCTAATTCTCTACCCTCTCTGAATTGTAGCAGTTAACATTCACTTTTCTTGCATAGATATAAAAGTATGCACAATGCAGTGGAAAAGAAGAGGGTCTTCTAGGTGTATGTGTGTGTGGACAGTCAATAAAGGACCACAGGAAAAATGTTGTGTTGTATTTTTCCTTCATATCAGTGCCTCAAACCACTGCCCACTGAAAAAGAGCAATTTTAGAAACTTGAGAGAGAGTGTTTTACATTTAATTATTTTTGTTAGACCAAGAAATGGAGGAAAGTACTGTGTTGGCCGCAGGATGAAATTTCGATCATGTAATACTGATTCCTGTCCAAAGGGCAAAAAAGATTTCCGGGAACAACAGTGCTCTGAATTTGATGGCAAACATTTTAACATCAATGGTCTTACCTCTGCTGTTCGCTGGCTTCCAAAATATAGTGGTAGTAAGTAATTCAAACTTTTTGAATTAATGAACTATAAATGCTACTTTACTTTGCTGTATAAATACATTTACTGTGTGCTACTTTATCCTAAAACAGGCAAAACAATCAAAGCAAAACAAAAACACACTGTTGGATTTTCTTTCCAGTTTCTATGAAAGATCGCTGTAAGCTTTTTTGCCGAGTTTCTGGAACAACTTCCTACTATCAGCTGAAGGACAGAGTTGCTGATGGTACTCCCTGCGGAGCAGAAACCAATGACCTTTGTGTTCAAGGCTTATGCAGGGTATTTAAATCTAAACTTATTAATTTCTAAAATCAATTTAAGAGATCGTAAACCAGATACTAATTGTTCATCCAAACAACCATTACTTGAAAATCTATAAGGCATGTTTTTTTGTGTGTTTAAGTAAATTTTAATCCCTATCAAATTAAAGATTGAGTTTTGAACATACAGTTAAATCTGGAAACCCACACTTTTCTTAAGTCTAGAATGTAAAGGGAAGGTTAGTAGTGTTGAAATGAGTAGACAGAAACAGACATAAAATTGCTGTAAAGGGAGGAACAAAGCACGCTATATTTATTGCCATCATATTTCAACTATAAAAGAAGTAAAAAGGTAGAAAATCTGGGGGCATATTGGTTACATACTTATGATTTCATTGCTCAATCAAGAAGAACTGACAATTGAAAAGGATCTTTCCAGCATTCTTACATTCTTGACAAAAGCTATAGAAATACCACAAGATTGTATCAGAAGAGACAAGCTCACATATTCTAAAAATTCAAAATTTTCTCTTTTAGTAGTACTATTGATTGCAGTAAATTGACTAACTAAAAGATGAAGGGAAAATATAGCCTTTCTATAGTGCTGAATCAATAGCAAAGAGGAAATGCCTGGGAATAGTCCTGTATATGATAAGAAGCAAAAAAAAAAGTTTAAATAAAGATGTATAAATGAAAGTATTCTTATTCTAGTTTAACTGCAGTCTCCTTATATTCCTTAGTTTATTTTGCAATAATGTCAGACTTTAAAAGAATCGATGACCTCATGACCTACTTTAGACTTCTAAGAATTTTTAAAACCTTAGAAGGTTTTTTAAGATTTTTATAAGATATAAGATTTTTATAAGATATAAGATTTTTATACTACATTTAATATTTTATGCAAAATATTTTTATACTATTAAATGTTTTCTTATACACTTTTTGACATATTGTGTTTGCATTGCACTTTCTTAGTACAACAGAACTATTGTGTTTTACATCACAGCACCCCAAATCATAAAAGGCTTTTCATGGATTGCCAAGGAGCTGGAGATATTCCTTTGATATATACAGTGAATAAAAATGTTTTTTGGGGGTGGGAAGCTCTTAGTTTTTAGCTTTCATTGTTTTTCATTGGACTGAATCACACAGGCTTATTGTGTGTCTTGTAGCAAGCTGGCTGTGACCACGTTTTGAATTCCAAGGCAAGGAGAGACAAATGTGGAATCTGTGGTGGGGATAATTCTTCGTGTAAGACTCTTGCAGGTACTTTCAACAGTGCTCGTTATGGTATGTCTTTTTAAAAAAATTTGATTTAGATCTAAATCAGTTTGATTTAGAAATTATAGTTTGTGTTTTCAGAAGTATGATTTCAGTGCATGTTCTGTACAGTTTTTGCCAGCAAGACCCATGCCCCTTCAAGGCAAGTGCTGACACACTGGGAGATTAAGCAGAAAAGGTCTACCTGCTTTAAGGTCAAAACAAAAGTCATGAAACAAAGATATGATGAGGAATTGTAGACCTTTAAACAGGGGACTCACTTCCTGCTTTTGATGTTCCTTGAATGGAACTATGCAGCTGGAGAACTTATTCCAGCACCACCTTTTGGTTAATAAGAAGATAGTGAGTGGTCTGTGACCCGACCAGCTAGTGGGCTTCCTTTTTACACACCGTGAAAAGATCTGAAATGTGAACCTTCTTTTTCCAGTCACTGGAAAAAGGTTCTTTCCTCATCGTTGGCATCTAATGAATGAAAAACGCTTCTGAATAACTTTCTGTTTCTTTGTATTAGCTTCTCTAGCAGAGCTACTGATAGCTTTTATTTCACTACATAGCCTATTCTAGGAAGTATGGGGAGACTGCTCTATGTGGCTAACAGTGCGGTTTAACAAGAGCATACAACGTAGGGGCAGAAGACTCTAGTTAATGTGAGATTCCCAAAGGCCTCTTTAAGCTTTCTTACTGGCTAAACCACAGGCAAAGTGAAAATAACACCTGGAAAGCTACCAGATATTGTCTTCATTGGATAAAGGAATTGCTGGTGAAAGAGGAAAGCATGCCCTGTGTCCTGTTAGAGTTTCTTTTCCCTCACACAGGGATTATGCTAAGAAAAAAATACAAAAACACCAAACAATTGCATACAACTGCCCTCCCCACATGTATATATATATATATATATATATATATATATATATATGTAACTTCTTTTGTGTCTTTGTTTTTTGAGAAATTTTGTATTAAAGACAATTTCTGAATGTCTGCTCAAAGTAAAGAAAAAGAATTCAGTATTTTGATCAATGTGAGTGAACAACCATGCATGTTTTTGTTTTTCACCATATGAAGGACCTTTTAGTTTAGTACAGGAATTATATAGTAACATAAATGTTCATCTCAATATAGCAATATATCAGTATAAAAGATTTTTCAGGTTGGGCATCAGAAGATATGAATGCTTAGCTCTGTGAACTTGGCCTTTTTCCTTTTCGCTAACGTTATTCCCTTCCATACTCACACAAGCCATTTTACTAAAGCAGAATGTAAAATTAGGCAAGAGCAGCATGTGGGATCACGGGTATGTCCTCGCAGCCATACAGTTATATTAAAGTCATTATGTAATTAAGCAGTAAGTGAAAGTCATCAGAAATTCAATGAAACACCAGTTTGCTTGGCTCTCAAATTAGGAAGCAGTAATCTAAGTATGGGTACTTAGTTATGATGTTAGCTACTGCCTCTTAAAACTAGAATATCTGAGATTATGTGAAAAAAAATTATATAAATATTCTCCTTGATTTTCTCTTTTGCCTCCATATTTCCACAAGCTGTTCAGTGTGTGATGTGAGAAGCTTTTTTTGTGTGTGCATTTCATTGTTTTTCCCTGTCTGGTGGCAGGTTGACTGAATTCTGGTGTTTATCCAGAGCAAGCAGTCAGTTTGCAATTGCAGTGCTGCCCCCGGCTGGTAAATGTGACCAGCCTGGGCTTAGATTGAAATGCACCTTCTAAATCCATGGGATAGGATTTTTAAATGAAAACCATGGAGTCTGCTATACATAGGAAAAGGAGATTGCTGATTATTTTGATATCAACAGAGATGAGCTAACTAAACACAACTAAATCCTGACAAGACCATGTTAAATACAGAAAAATATCTGGAAATTCTAGCAAAAGGTATATTACACATTTGTGGTTATCTTTGTTTCATATGTTTGTCATACTTAGTTTTCCTTAAACATAGGAATCTCTTTGGATGTATAAGCAGCATCTGTGAGAAGCAGCATTTTTTTTACCTATGATTGTGAGCCAGAGTGACAGTTTTTCTAAAAAGCAGATCTTGACACAGATTGTCACGGAAGACAAGACCACCCTAATATTAGTAGAAAGATTACAGGAAAGAGTGACTCCTTTTTGAAGCCTGTGTTGTTCTGGAGGAAGCCAGGCCACTAGGCTAACATTCTGAGTGATAGAGCACGGGTCAAGCATAGCTAGTTTATCTGATAGATCTATTTATGTGTATGACCTGCAGCACTGAGTAGACTTGTTCTTCAGGGTGCTGTCATGCAATATTTTTTGTAAGACAAGGAAAAGCTAACCCAGTTGTACAGGGAGGCAGCTGAGGTGCAGTGGGTTAAGTGACTTATGGAGAATTGTACACAAGTTCCATGAACAGCCACCATTTCTCCTGAGTCCAGAGAGACTGCTCTTCACAGTACTCATTCTCTTTAGAGATTTTTCATTTCAGTTAATTTTAGAGCTCAGTTCACTTATAGAGTTCTGTTCAGCCAACTTTATAAAAAATATATATAAATGATATTTCTCATCAGACGTGTTTATAACGATGTATATAAAAATGTTTACATTTCTTTTTTTAAAACATAGTATTCAGAAGTGTTGTCATTGGTGCATTACATTTTTTTTTAAATTAAAACTAGGTAACTGTAGGTTAGGTTTAGAAGGCTCATATTTACTTGTACGGGACAATTTTTGTGTATAATTAGTTTGTGAATTTATATGTTGCAGGTTACAATGTTGTAGTGAATATTCCCAAAGGAGCAACAAACATTGATATTCGTCAGCACAGCTACTCAGGGAAACCAGAAGACGACAACTACCTTGGTAACAGCGTGCTGTGCACTGCACTTGTAGATGGTTTGTGGGTGCTTTCCAGAGGTCTGCTCTAGACTTCTGTTATCAAAAATCTCAAAAAGTCTTTAGAGCAAATATGAAATGATAGGGGTTCATGATTTGCCTCATTTTCCCTGTAGGTGTTTACAATGTTAATAAGAATGCATGACATATTTCTAGATTTCTTTAAAAATGTGTTTATTTGCCAGAAAATGAATTATAGCTCTGACAGTTTCTGAGTATGTTGTGGCCATTTTTATTAAAAAACCGTGAGTGAACTATCAGAGCCTACTAAAGGCTAAAGGTTAAAAGTGATTATTTAGCATTTCAACAGAACAAGTATTAATGTTGAATATTATTAATGCAGAGAAAATCCATGGCAGCTCTTTAGGTGAGAGTAACTCACGGTTGGGATCAGTGCGTGAATTTTAAAATGCTATACTTGGAACAACATAAAGCTGAGTGCTGAATTTTTTTCTTTTTTGATAAAACCTTTTAATTAAAATATTTATTTCCAGTACTTTATTTTACTTACAGCTTTATCGGATGTTCATGGAAATTTTATCTTGAATGGAAATTTTGTTGTAAGCATGTCAAAAAGAGAAATCAACATACAAGGAGCTATTTTTGAGTACAATGGTTCAAACAACACTATAGAGCGAATTAACAGCACTGATAGAATTGAGGAAGAGCTAATTTTACAGGTGAATTTTTGAATTTTCCATCAGTTTGCAAATTTGCTACATGCTCATAATGTTCTTAGTTTTATGTCATGCACAAATTCACTAAAAATGGTTATTATTTTATCTCAATTAAGGTTTTGTGTGTAGGGAATTTATACAACCCTGATGTACGTTATTCATTCAGTGTTCCAATAGAAGACAGAAATGATCTGTTCACATGGGATCCTTTTGGACCCTGGCAGGACTGCAGCAGAATGTGCCAAGGTATTGTGGATTCTTTCTTCCTCAGAACCAAAGACCTGATGACATCTGGAAAGGAGCTGGTCTTAAGTAGTTGGGATTTTGTCACTCCTCACAATAAGGGAGAAATTCATCATTTTTAGTAAACTTTAGGTACACAAAGCTTTTAAGGATAGACTGACTTCAGATTCCTGTTACCTGGTTTCAGTATTTATCTAGTGCAATCCTACATTCAAAATTCTATTTTTCATCTTTTTTTTTACCATAGGAGTGATTTATAAGAAATATCTCAACCAGGTGTTTTGAATTTTTTAAAACATGGTATTCTATATCTGCTAAGAAATAGATCTTATATATCCATTCTTTTATTATCATTTTTCCAGATATCCACTATCTGATTTGTCTGATATCTTTTATCTTTTTTTGTTTGTTTGATTTTCTCTTATTTGTGATAAATATGTTTTAGAATATTTTATAATTTTTGTCTAGTGTTCTGTAAGTCATTTTAGTGAAAAACAAAGCCACAACATATATGAATTGTATGTTTAAAGTTCATGTACACTTAATAATAGATATTGCCTTTAGCAGATGCTAGAAATGCCTATATCTGAGGTAGATGATAGTAAGTTCCTTCTGGTTTTGTGTGAGGTTGCAGACATGCTCATGTGCTAGACATGTAGAGCTGTCAACTTTGGTACTTCCAGCACTTCAGGAAACATTTCCAGGTACCCAATGCTCAAATTTTGTGCCACATTAAGAAAAGGATCATGGCCTTGAAGTGAGCATAGTGGTGTTCTCCAATTCTCCAAGATGTGATGCCTTTGCAATACTTAGCCTGCTGATTAAAGGAACTGTTGCAGTTTGTATTGCAGTGTTCTGGGTGCTGATGCCCTCATGAGATCATGGTAGCATGGCTGGGAGCCATCAGCGGGTAGTGGACATCCCTGGGACAAGGATATTCTCCACAGGAATTTAGTCAGCTGCACTAAGTAAATATGTTTGTGCAGAATCTGTGGTATACAAACATTAGTGTTAACAGGATATTGCCACGAAATTGCTAAATTAAAAATCAGAAATTAGTGGGGAAAGGCACTCATCTTTTAACCCTTTTTTTTCTTTCATGTATTCTTTGCAAGGTATTAGAAGGAGGAGAATGACATGCATACGTAAAAGTGATCATGTGGTAGTGTCTGATCAAAGATGTGAACTTGCACCTTCTGTACCAGAAGTCTTTGAGGAGTGTAATACAGAATGTGAATTAAGGTAAAAAGATACTCTGTACTGATGGAGCTATTGTGGTCTTATTTATTTTTGTTGATAGAGATCAAACCAAAATAATTCAGACTTCTTCTCTGCATCAGTCTCTTGCTTCCTTTAAGTCTGCTGATTTAACGGATGTATGCATTTGTTTTTCATCTCTAAAGCTACATAGAACTCCATAGCTTTCTAATTTTTATTCGTTAGGTTCAAAGTTAGAATAAAAATCGGTATTACTGGGCAGAATATGTTTTTCACTAGAATTGTACCTACAACTGGGACTAATTTGGAGCACAATCATGTGTTTCTGCACTATGAGAAAGTGCACAATGAAATGTGTGGAGGATGAATGATCAGAATAATAGCTTGTATTTTTCAAAGTCAATTGGGAGATTTATACAAAAATACTTTAAATTTTAAAAGAATTTTCAAGTATATGAGTCAAATTTCTATCACTTTGAAAATTCCAGTCATCATATCGGCTTTACAATGATGTTTATCTTCTATCTAAAATTAATGTTTATACTGCAATTCAAACTGTATTCTCTGAGCACTTTGCATTTATTTTTTAAAACATAGTTAGTTTTCTATAACAGTTTATCCTTGTAGGTGGTACAATATTGGCAAAAGTGACTGCACATCCAAGTGTGGCCCAGGGTATCGTTCTTTAGAAATCCTTTGCATGAAGTACTCGGCTGCAAAAGGACTCAGTGCCCCAGTGGATGATAGATACTGTGCTGATCAGCAGAAACCACCAACCAGAGAGCCCTGTCATGGGGACTGTATGTTAACAAGTTGGCACTACACAGAATGGTCAGAGGTACAAATTCAAAACCTTATAATTGTACCATTATAGTTCTGGTTAGTGTTCAGATCAGATTTTTATTCTTTCTTTTTCCATTTAAGCATCTGAAAGAGAATAATGTTTGAGAAGGCCAATATTGTAAGAGGAGCTAATACCTCTGTACTTAGGTAACTGTTGGACAAAATTGCTCATATTTTTGTGAGAAACTGTAGATATGCAAATTATTTGCAGCTTATTTTTGGAAATTAGCAGAGAGGATCTGACTGTTCAAGGTATATCTTTTATTTAGAGTCTTAAAACTGTTAGTACAAGTTCAGCTTTAATATTAATTATTGAGCGCTATCTTGGAAATAGTAAGATGCCAAACTTATCTCTGGTACACATATATGAAGTGTGTAGGCTTAAATGGATGTAAGACAGGATGTAATTTTGCTACCTGATTTTTGATATTTTTCGTGTTTAATTCTGGTAATGTGTTTTGAGCTGTTTTTTATTATGGTGTGTTTCCTGTTCACGATATTGTTTTGTTGCACTGCAGTGTTCAAGGAGCTGTGGAAGAGGTATCAGAACCAGAGAAGCTTTTTGTATGAACAATCTGGGTCGTCATCTTCCTGACAGAGAATGCCATGAACTTCCAAGAGTTGTAACACAGAGTTGCAATGAATTCTCGTGTCCAAGCTGGTCTTTTAGTGAGTGGAGTGAGGTAACCAGCCATGTAAAATTTAGAACTCCCTTGGTACTGGTCATCAGTACTAAAACCAAAGGATTTTTTTGTTTGTTTGTTTATTTTTTCTTAGTTACTTTTGTAATCTGGAAAGTAGAAATACTTAAGGGCTAGGATTCTATTGATGTACACACCAGTTATACAGATAACACAAAAACTTGTGAAAAACACACCAATTATTTTTTTTCTTTGGCATGTTGTTACAGGAAAAAGGGATAGTGAAACTAGTTATGACAGACCTATATATAGTCCTATACATAGCTTCCTTTCTTACAAAGCAATGTGAACTATTCAGCCAAGCAAAGAACAAAATCATATCTGTTTTGTTATGAATGGATAAAATTGGATCAGAGTTCATTTAAATATTCTTTCTGTGAAAGCTGTGCTATGATATACAGTCATATTTTAAATAAGTATTCATTTTTAATGGCAATAAATTAATAGTACAGTGTTTTTATATTTCTATAGCTTTAGAAACTTAACAGTGATTTCTTTGTCAGTTTTATGTATTTAATAGCATCTAAAGACTTCACAGAACTATTTTTGTTGCATTACTTACGTTACTTTCATCATTTATGTGTTCTTTATAATCCACTAGGCTACTAAAAAAAATGGTTTCAAGTCTTTAAATTAGTGAATTTAATATAATTTTACAGTGTCCTGTCACGTGTGGCAAAGGAATGAGACATCGACAAGTATGGTGCCATCTTAATGATGAACAACTGAGAGATGATTTTTGTAACCCAAATGATAGACCAGAATCAGTGACACCGTGTGAACTTCATGAATGTGCATCTTGGCAAGTAGGGCCTTGGGGAGCAGTGAGTACCTAAGGATTTCTGACTTTTTGCCTTCAGATCTTTGCTGAACACAAAAGAATGTCGTTTAAATAATTATATTGGAACTTGGAGCAGCTGTTAAAAGTGGTTTGATTCACGTCTCCTTCTGCTCCCATTGGCTATCTAACCCAAAATAAATGAAAACAATTGTAGATAGAAAAGCATTCGGATGAATTGGACAGGTAAATTGCACATACTGTATATACTTATATAAATACTTACAAATGTGTTGACCTATTTAAATGTTAAACTTAAAACATAGAATAATATATGCTAATAATAGCAGGAAGAATGATATCATATTTGGCTGAATATCTTAATATATGATCTTCAATGGAAAAAGAGTTTCTGTCTCTTTGTATGAAAGAGCAGTTCAAGAAGTTTTTTCAAGTTCTTTTGCCTGATGATGCTCATCTAATACATACCAGAGAGGCTTCAAATTTCTAGAAAAAGATGAATTAATTGGAGAAGGAGCTTTTGTCAGCAAAAAAAGATGAAGATTAATTCAGCAAAATTTCATGAGGCTTTTATATGTTTGGATTGCTCAAACCATGACATAATGCAGAGTCTTAAGGAATACTTACTATTTAAATGGAGAGAACCAGCATTTCTGCTATGGAGGATGGAGGGGCCTAAGCAGGACCATTAGCTGAACAGTATTATCAGTGGAGTTTAGAGAGAGATTCATTTGACTTAAGGTAGATTATGGTAGCTGTACTTCTTAACTGCTCACTTGTTAGGCTTATTTGGTTAGATCAGTACGTAAAGCGTACATGTGATTTACAAACTGAATTCTGAATTTTTAAGTTGCGTACAAATTGTCTGAATTTCTAGGCTAGTCTTTAAGCATCTAAGACAGTACTTGTTCATTAGATATTAAGATTATTGCAAAATTTTAAAAACATTTTAAATTAGCAGTACTATGGTAAAAATACTGTGGGACATCACTTCCTAAGTATTAAATTCCTACTCATGATAAAATGAGTTTTAAAAGAGAAAGTTGAATTAAAAATAAATTTAAGTAAATACTATGTTATTTCACGTATGTGAAACTACTGACTTTAACAGTGTGCTGTAACATGTGGTCACGGATACCAGATGCGTGCAGTCAGATGTGTTGCTGGGACTTATGGAGTTATTTTGGATGATGACAGAGAATGCAATGCTGCTACTCGTCCTAGAGACAGTCAGGTAAGTAAACCAGTATTTTTCAGTTCATTGTACTTTTTTAGCACAAATAGTGCCTGTTGACTTTTGGAAGGAATTTGAGAAAAATGAATTCTAAGATGTGCAAAAGTACTGAAATTGCGCTTTTGCTTCAACTTTGTTCTGAGGAATTACGTAAAAGAGGAGCAATTTGGAGATTGGAGACGGAAAAGGGAAGCGAGAGATAGGGGAAGTCATGTTTGACAAGCCTAATGGCCTTCTACGATGGGATGACTGACTGGATGGACAATTGGAGAGCTGTAGATGTCTACCTAGACTTCAGCATGGCTTTTGACACTATCTCTCATAACATCCTCATGGGGAAGCTCTGGAAGTGTGGGTTAAATGAGTGGACAGGGAGATGGATTGAGAACTGGCTGGATGGCAGAGCTCAGAGGGGGCTTATAAATAGGGTTGAATCTGGCTGGCAGTGCCCCTCCTCTTCAGTAGTCTGAGAGACTTTCAGTAGAGACTAGACTCTTTCAATATTCTGAAAAAAAAACCAGACTATTTTCAGTGGTGCCCCGCAATAGGACAAGAGGCAACAGCCACATATTGAAGCACAGGTAGTTCTGCCTGAATTTAAGGACAAACTTCTTGACTGTGAGGAACAGGTTGCCCGGTGAAGTTGCAGAGTCTCCTTCTCTGAAGATCTTCAAAATCTGCCTGGACAATGACCCTGTGCAACATGGTCTAGGAGATGTTTCTTGTGCAGTAGGGTTCGACTAAATGATCTCCAAAGGTCCTTTCCAACCTTCATCATTCAACCTTCATTCTGTGGCTCTGTGAATATGATACATGATTCTCTACCTTTATCTTTTGTCCCAAAGCACTTCTTCTTTAGCCTTTCTCTCAGTTTTTATCTGTTTCATAAGGAATATTTGTTTACCACAGTCAGTGGGTTTAGTTACTACAGTCAGTGTTATTTTTCTCCCTCACAGGAATGTGAATTACCCTCTTGTCCAGAAAATACAAAAATATGGACTACATCACTTCCTCTAATTCATATGGGGAAGGTGACTCAATGGAGATATGGATCATGGACACCAGTATGTTATGTAATAGTGGTCATGGGTTGCAAAACTGTCCTCCACTTTTTCACCCATTTTCCTATTGTGTAAAGCTCTCATCAGTATATCTTTCAGACTGAAATCTGCTTGGGGTAATTCTTTAACAAGATTATTACCTTTTCTAAAGATTTTTTTCTTTTGCTGAAAGTAGTTGACACTCCACGCAAACTCTATATTTCAAACTTAGCAGACAAAAAAAGGAAAAAAATGAGAGTTTGGAGTTCTGAAAGAAATAGCTTTCATGTGATTGAGAGTGTTCAAGGAAATGGAATTTAAATATAACGGACTAGTTGCTGACTACGGAGAACCTTTTTCCTTTTAAAGAACTATTTAAATCCATTGTGTGAATAGCAACAGTAAACAGTTTTGTCTTTAAAGATCTTTAAAAACTTTGAGGAGGTTTTGATTTTTGTAAGGACTTACCAAATTATTCTTATTTGGCAGAGTATGGAAAAAATCTATAAAATATCTGTATGATTTGAAAAATAAGAGTCTTTAAATTCTTAGCAAATCTTAAAACATAATATATCTTTGCATAATTTTTTAACTAAATAGCTGTAACTGAGGACTGAGGCTACTCAGAAGCTCACTACTAAATTTACCTTGCACTTTTCAACTATAAAGGCATCGAAAGGGCCTCAAAGGAAAATACTTCCACTTTCTCCCTGAATGGATGGCTCTTATCAGTGTGAGATGGGAATGTGGTTGTCAGGGCTTCATCCTGAGTTCAAACCAGTACTAAGCTGTTAGTATTTTAGCTGCTTGCATGTTCTTCTTTTGGTCTTCTTTCTCTCCTAAGTGTGACGAGCATGAGCTGTTTTCTCACAGTGCTCTGCATCCTGCGGGAAAGGGGATCGTGCTCGCTATGTGAGTTGTAGAGATGCTCATGGAGGAATAGCTGATGAATCTTTCTGTGCTCATTTACCACGACCAGCTGAAATTTCAAGCTGCTTTAGCCCATGTGGAGAGTGGCAAGTTGGAAATTGGTCCCCTGTAAGTATTACTTATATTATTTTAGTATCTATATTGGGCAAATTTTCTGGTTAGAATTTGGGACTTCTTATTCTGTACAGACATGATTGAAGCTGCATCCCTTGAAAAAAGTAATGTATACATTTCTTGCTGCCAAAAGTAAACATAAATGTTTTTGATTACTAGTCACCAGTATCCTATCACAAATATTGGATTAATTTTTGGCCAGTGCCCAGTTACATGTGGTAGTGGAGTAGTAACGAGGCAAGTTATCTGTGTCAACTATCATCAACAAATCAACGAGAATTACTGTGATCCTGAAGGCCGCCCTTCCAAAGAGCAGGAATGTAACATGCCGCCGTGTCCACCCGTTTATCATCATATTCCTAAAATACATGACCATCCAAGCCATTTTCCAGAAATAGATTACCTTCCAATACGCTATCCACAAGATAATGTCAACCAGTGGAACCGTCCTTCTGTGGGAGGATACCAATGGAGAACCGGACCCTGGGGAGCAGTAAGAAAATTTTAAAATATATCTTTGTGCTTTGTCAAGCATGTGTTAGTGTTTCTAGAAATGTTATTGCAGAATGAATTTGCTCAAATTAGAAGGCATTTTTGTGTTTTCCACTTTAAAATGCTTGTAAATAACAGTAGTATTTATTTGAAATTTTCCAGTTTTGAATACTAAGATAAAAAATAAATGGTTTTAACCAACATATTGTACATTTTGCTTATTACACAATAGTGATACGTATGTTCACATGTTTTGCTAGTGCTCTAGTACCTGTGCAGGTGGATTTCACCGTCGGGTTGTAGTATGTCAAGATGAGGAAGGAAGAAGTGCTAGTTATTGTGATGAGGCAACAAAACCACCAGAGTCAAGACACTGTGATTCTGGACCTTGCCCACGTTGGAACTTTGGGAACTGGGGAGAAGTAAGATGATTTCATTTTCAAAAGGAAACATTATTTACCATTTAAGTCAGAAATAGTAAAATAATTGTTTGTATGAATGGAACAGAAGAATTGAACAAATTTAAAAAGAATCTAGTTCAATATGTTTTTCTAAAATTTGTTCCTTGACCAAATCGAGAATTGTAGTGTAAATATGGGTACTTAGTATACATCCAGAAGAAGCAAGTGTTTCATGATGCTAGGTTTTTACAAAGTGATTGGAATGAGGCCATCCTATTTTGTTAAACAGTAGAATAGTGATAACTATAGAAATTCCAGACTTTTTTGTACTTGTCTGACCTTTTTCAGTGTAGTATGTACTTACTGTAAAAAGCTTATAATTGAATATTCCAGTTGTTTCTTGAATCTTGACTCATCCAAAATTATCTTCCGTTCCAGAAAAGGTTATGTGAGGAAAAACTCTCTCTGTAGTAAGTACCATAGGAGAAGTGAGCTCAAGAAACTAAGTGAAAGTTTTATTTTACCTCAAATTTATTATGTAGTGACTAGAATAACTGCAAGCAGTAGCATACTCATTGTCAGTATGAATATATTAGAAAAAGGAAAAACATAGTTGTAGCTATGAATTAGTAGGTATAAAAATACAGTTGTGCATGTAAAACGTGTGCCTGGGTTAAATAGCTTGTTATTTAAAGGTAAAAATATAATCACATCTAGCAGACAAACAGAGCCTGGACATTGGCAACCCCAACTCTTAAATTTGAATATTTTGATGCAATATGGTACATTCTTTGACAAAGAAAGATTTCTCCATTCTGTGTATTGTGAAGACTTGACTATGCATTCTTACTCAGACACCACAGAGAGATAAAACGTACCTAGTCAATTTGGCATTCATTCTCTTGTGGTTCTTGGATGCTTCAATATCTAGAGATGGGGAAAACAAGAAAAAATGATCGCAAGTGCCTTTTTGTTTGTTTGTTTTGAACAGTTTAGCCGTTTAGTTCTTAAAGTCAGTCTAAATGTCTTGTTTTTTTCAGACCACAGCTGCAGACTTAGGCACAGCAAGTCATGTCTAATTTAGAATCCTCTAAATTATAATAAAAAATTCTAATTTATTGGAACATGCTGACTTTTGATCAGATTGATTGTAATAATTCATTAGATCATATTATTGCCTGAAAACACTAGGATTAGAGAATTATGTGAGAAGTGGAACTAGAAAGAACATAGAATAAAATTTTCATAGCTGTGTACACACATACTTGGGAAATTTGTAGTCCAAATTTGTTTTGTGTTTTTATTTTTTCACTGTAAAGTACAGCAGTGAAATATAAACCACATCCTATAAATATTTGACACTTTGCATGTATAAGATAAACTATGAGAAAATATGTCCAGCACCTGAGACCTGTCTTGTCTGGTGAGGACAACATTTTTATAACCGATTTCCACGTTTTCTTACTATAAAAGAGCTATACATCTATTCTCACAAGTAATTATTTCTCATTGATAGAGCAGATTATTCTTGTTACTGTGACTAGACATTTACTTGATAAAGCATAGAAATGCAGTTTTGTAAACTATTTGTTGAAAAAATTGTCATTTCATTATAAAAGACTAGACTCATTCTTAGAATGGGTGTCCATGAATTATGGACATAGATATAGTAAATCATTACATGTATAGATTATTGCCATATCTTTTTGTATTAATGGTTTATGAAGACTTTCTTAACAAAGATATTGTATTTAAAATTCTGTATTTTAGTGCACTCAAACCTGTGGAGATGGAATAAAGACAAGACTGGTCATCTGTCAGCTTCCTACTGGCCAAATGTTGGGTGATCAAAACTGTGAAATTCTAGACAAGCCACCTAATATGGCCCAATGTAATGTGCATTCTTGCCCTGGTGATGTTTCATGGCATCGGGGACCATGGAAATCGGTACGATAGCATTCACTGATATTTTTCACTTTCTTACTCTTTGCTATCTCCTCTTGCCTTTAAAAAAATATTCTGGTACTTTATTTGATAACAGTGAAAAAAATAATGCATGTGGAATGTAGTCTGTGTAGTTTTATTAAGCAATTGCTCCTGCCCTCGTAGAAATAAGTGGGAAACTGCCATTTCCTCCATTGGGAACAGTAAAATGCTCAGTAAAATATCATAGGGAAAATTTTGAAATTCACCAGAAATCATTTGAGCAGGTAGCAATAACAAACAATTTATTCTGTTTTGAAGGCTTATGAATTGATGTGTGTTCTAATTTAAAGCTATATACTGTAATTTATACTGTAGTATTATCTACCTATTTATATTTGTAAAAATCTTTCTAGCGCATAACATTTTTTAAATAATACTATATTTAAGTATAAAATATATCTCACATGTATATTACACTCTGTCATCAAATAGCATTTTACTCCATATTACATGTACATTTGTGTATAAAAGTTTATATTTGTGGGTTTTTAAACAGTGGCTAAAGTTGTCTATGTATAAGTATGTATGTAACTATAATATGTTATTGTCTATATGTCACTGTCCATTAATGTGTAAAAAAATTACAATAATCACCATTAATCTTTAAAATTGCCACTAGCAGATAATTAACATCCTGAAGTAATCTTAACATACTCTACAATAGAGTACATTACATTTCTCAAGCTATGAATTTGACAACAATATTATTAGATTTGTGCTCAATTTTAAAGTGATTAATGGCCATTAGAGAAGGTGGGGTCCAGCTTCACTTTCAAAGAAATCAGTGCAAAAACTGTCATTGACATCTCTGGGAGAAGGACAAGGATCACAATTCTACTCAATCTTTTTTAATAATAAAATTGTATAATTTGGTGATTTGAATTAATCCAGAAACATTTTAAAAATGAATGAATTGAAATGAATATTTCAACGGAAAATAATTTCTTAGTGTTTTCAGAATCTCTTTTAATTTGATGCAAATATAATTTAAAACAAAAATCTGCTTTAGTAATTTATCAGAGTATCATTTTCTTCCACTGTGCAAAACAGAGTTTTAGTTTTGTGATTAACAGACACTAGAGTATCTTATTTAGTAATTAGCCAAATATTTAGTGATGACTTGCTAATACTTATCTGCATTAGTATATGTACTTCATGTGCTGACAGACTGAGCATTCAGACAGAATTGCCTTTGAGAGCAACGTGTTCTCTTTCTAGATGTAAAATTTTTCCACAACCTGTTCCTGATGATGCAGCTTGAGCTGCATTAATAGCTGACCTGTTCTAAGACTAGGATCCCAGTAGATGCTTCTTGCAAAATGCATATATGCTTTAGTTGTGCAAAGATTTTTATGTTGTTTTATATCTTAGCATAAAAGCTATTTTAATCATTCAAAATTAAGTTCATAATCAAATCTAATGATGAAGAGAGTGTTTGTGGCCTCTTCTTATTCAAGTTATAGAGCTATTCAGTAATGGTTTTCTGTTCACCATTGGATGGCTGACTAGTGCTTTGATAGTTTGACATCAGATTAGAGCTCTGCCTATGCTGTGCCTTTCTAGAGTACAATATGCTCTCATATAGGGTACCATTACAGTACTCATAAATGGTATTGTTAGTAACTGTTCACTGTTTCGGATCAGGTGTGTCCCGTTTATACTTTTTGCCTTCTCTGTAAGGACTGCAAGAACTAGATAAAACACAGTCCATATTTTTTTAAAAACAGTCAGTAATATGCAAACGTCCAGACAGTGATGTCAAACTTCAGGAGAAACTGAAGTATGAGGCTTTAGACTCACATTTATTAAAAGTAGCCATAATTGATTATGTATTGCCTTTCACTTATAGCATGCATGGCGTAACTAAAGTGTCTGGAGAAGGTGAGTGGAAGAAAGGGAAATTTTGAACAGCTGTTTCATGTGGAACAACTCCTTGATCTTGTTTTATACTTGCCCTGTCTCTGGATAGTCCAGCTGAGCAATGGGTATAAAGATTGCTTATAGAAATCTCTTTTCATTGCAGTGTAGCTGTCTCTAAGCCATGTCAGAACTAGAAGCTGTAGCTCACTTGTTATTCCAGCTTCAGTTTCTCCTGATTTTGATTTCAAGAGGAAATAGATTCAGAAAAAGTGTAATTAACTAAGACTCAGAATAAGTAGTCAGGAATCTGATCCAAGGTGTTGGAATGCACTGTTTTATCCATTGTCAGCATCATTGATTTGGAAATGAATCTCTCCATTGGGTGACTGTCCTCTATTGGGAACATAATTCTAACTAAACTATTCATTTTAATGATGAATTTTGCTTAAAGTTTTTAAAGACACGTTGGAGATCAAATCAGTAGAAGTTAGTTGCATTTTTTAAAGCAGCTGCCTTAAACCAGTGTTCTGCAAATCTAATCTACATACAGAAATACCAAGTATTTGGACCTTCAAAAGTCTTTACATTTCTCCCTTAGGCTGTTATTGACTGAAAAGTAGAGATACTTAATGCATGGCCACTTGAGCCAGTCCAGCTGTGTGCAGAAAAAAGGAAGGGAAGCTCACTAAAGTGACCCAAATATAAGTTATTCCATATAACATTTAATGTGTCTTCTAAAGAAGAAAAAGATTCTTTAATTTCTATTTCCCTGTATGAGATTAAATTCAAAGGTTTAGAGGGATATTTCCAAAGTATGTTTTGGGAAGAAAGGCTAATGCTCCAGTTATCTTAAATCCTTTGAAGCCGTGAATCTGTGGCTAGCTTATCTCTTACATGATTGCCATTCCAGCTTGCTGCTTTAGCAGCTTTAACCTTCAGGGGTTTTCCTTTTTATGGCCCCTTTTGATTTGACTCTCTGCATTCTGGCAAACGGCATTACCACATCAGAAAGGGATGAAGTATTTATTAAAATGTTTATGTATAGACAATGTTCCCTGTCATTACACTGAGCACCTAAGTACCAACTAAAACCTGCTGTTGCTTTCCATATGAAATGTTAAAGTGAAGGGTCTGTGTATAGAATGGTGTATGTTATCTCTTTATATGCATGCTTGTGCCTTCTCCAAATGAAAAGGCTTTATTGAATTGGTATGATAAACTTCAGATAGGCTGAGGGCATGGGATTAAGTATGAGGATATAGATAAGTTAAACTTTTCCACTGCAAAGGTTATCTGTTCTCCTCATGGATCTTGATTGTTTCAGAAGATTGTATTTCTGTTTGCCATTCTATTACTTTACTCTAAAAACGCACGCATACACACACACACACATTCAGCTCTCCTTCTAGTTCATTATTTCTTATTATTTAATAGGATTTTTTTTTCATATTCCTCTTTGGCAATCGGTATAGATTAGTTAATGCAAAATGAAATCTCTTTTGAGTTTTTTACTGCCTGTGAATTATACCTTTATTAAAATAGTGCTTTTGAAAAAGAGAAATTATCAAGGGAAATCTCGCATTCCCTGCTGCTCAGTTACAGTCAATTGTCCCTCCTGGGACATGGCTGGGAAACACATCCTTTCAATTGTGAGTTGAATTCATTTGACTGGGCGGTTATTGGCAGACCCTGGCAATGCTCTTTTTAGAACGTGGTCCACTTCATTTCCCCTCTTAGTTGGAAAGAAGTTTCCAAGTGAGTTGTCTGCTGAGAACTGATTCATGCTCTCTGTTCAGCCCAAAAGAAATGGAATGGGTTTCACACAGCTCATGCATCTGGAGGGCTCTTCATGATGTCCTTATTTCTAAACTGGCATAAATCATTTCTAAATAATATTAGTGTCATATTCTTAATATAAATGAGTTTAATAAGTATTACAAACTTCAGCACTCCCAAATAAACACTTGAGTATAAACCCTCCAAAAATCAGATATTCTAGGTCACTTTTCAATCTAACATTTATCCAAGCACACTACCTCATTCTTGAAATATCCATTGCTTATATTTATAGCATATTTATACATTAAACTGTGGCAAAGTCATTCTTTGTATAGTTACTTACATTAATGGAATTGCACTATTAGTAATTTTGGCCCATATGTCATGGATATTTTCCTTTTAGATGGCTCTTGTTTCATTTGTGAAGGGGCTGAGGCAATGGCCTAAAACTTCTTGAAAGAATGAATAAATTACGAGCTAATAAAGGACGGAAAATACGTCACATTTTATAATGTCAAGAAAAAAATCTGTAGCATTCTGACAGAAGGCTGTCAGAATGTCTTTACTGAGTTCCAGGAATGTTGCTTTGTTGTTTTTAATATGAAGTTCTTTTTCTTTGAACAGCATTCCTGTATCTGGGTACTTTTATATTCTTAGCCAAACAACTGTCTGCCAAGTGACAAGAAGTTAAGTGAGAATATAGTCAATCAGCAGTACCTCTGGATGAAACCAGTTTCCAGTTACATTGTGCGTATACAGTCTAGCAAGATTTCATAAATAGAACCGATCTAAAATAACCATGCTATAGAGTAAATAATACTTTAACATGAAAATAGTACAGAATTTTGAATATCACTTTACTTACAAATCCCTTATTCCTGGCATATCTAGCACACTTGATCAGTTTTCAGGCAATAAAGAAGTGCTAATTACCCCAAATTGCCTGACTATGAGAGTGATGTTCCAGTGATGTTACATCTCAGTGCACTAAACAGCATAACTCTAAGAGCAAACTGAAGGTCTTTTGAGCCATTTGCTGCTTTTCATTCTTATATGAATATGGATATAAACCTAAATGTATTAGAAAATTTTTAACCAAGTATATGACCATTTGAAATATATTTTTGTTTTGTACCCTTGCTAGTTTCTTTAGAAGGTACAGATAGCTGGAACATAGCATAGGCACATGCTAGGTACATACTATAGGAGCAATATATGTTCATGGCATTCATGAAACTAAATATCTTACAGTACCCATGTCTAACTAGGGCAGACATATCACAGGAGGCTGCTTTAAGTTGAAGGTAAAAGTCTTCCTAGGTATTTTGCATGTTAAGTCTTTCTGAGTTCTTTGGGAATTGTTTGAAGCTGGTTTTGTCCATGTGTCTTTGTGTTCAGTGAGAGTATAGCCAAGAATTGACCCATTAAGAAGTTAATTGTATTTCATTTGCCTGAAATGTTGATAAAATAAATATTTTTCCTCACTCATAGGGTTTTTATCTGACCTCTTAAGTATTATTCAGAGTTTCATGTTGAATTTAGGCATAAAATGGGAAGGTCCGCTTCTCTTTTAAGTTGTTTATAGCTATGAGAGATTCTTACCAATACTGCCCATTTCATTTTGGCCACATAATGTAAATCTTCAGAATAATTAATTTTTCTAGATTTTGAGATTTCTCTTTCATTGTTTTTTTCCAGAAGGACTTTTTATAATTCTGTCTTTGCACTAGTGGAAGAAATCTTTTACTTGTAATGAATAGAAGCATATTTTTTAAGAAAGGACATGCTGGTCCCCTTCCAGTGATGTTACTGCCATTGACTTGTGCAGAATCAACTTGCATAAGTAAAATATTTATTTGTTGTCATTTTAATGCAAAAATCTTACTTTGTATGGAAAAGTGCCTTCATTCATTTTTTTCTAGTGTGTAAAAGGTATTTATATCTTTAAAGATAATCTTTTATATTAAAAGGGAATTCAAGATCAATGAACTTGGTTTTCAAAACCATCTTCAGTCTTATACCTCTACTTCTGCTGCTGCCTAATATCAAAATTCAGAATACCTCATTACCAATGCAACATGTTTATTTAATACCCCATTGACTTAAATATTAATATTAGCACATGCTACTCATTTTTAAAAATTTTGGGAGTGGGGAGTGCTTTTTCAGAGATAATTGGTAACATATGCTACTATCTGAATAATGTCATAAAACTTGAAATAGTGGATATTATTCAGAGTAATTCTGGTAATATGAAATAAAGTACCTGTTTCTGAAATATATGAAAAATATTCTTTTTACTGTTCATCAAGTTTAGAGCTATTTTTTTTCATTTTGGTGCTCTGTTGCCTGTATAGCTTGAAATAATAAATAATTTATATTGTTATGTCTGTAACTTAATTTAATGACTGTGACCTGTGTCTGTGAAATACAGTTGTATTTTAACCCCTTTTTTGATGCATGTTGTGTGGCTTTGTGTTTATATTTAACGTTTGCATTATTAATGAATCCTAATGATTGACATCCTTTTAAAAAAAGAAACTAATCAGTTTTGCTGAAAGTGTTTTTTCACCATTGTATGATCTTTATATTGTGATGAATTTCATATGATATTTTAGTGACATTATTTTCACAGAGGAAACATTTAAATACTCTTGAAAAGCATTAAAAGTTTCGGTTTTACAGAATTTGTAATGTTTTATACTTGAACAAAGAACATCATATAAACTTTGTTACTGATAAAGCAGCAATGGATTTGAACAGCAGGCTGTAATTGAAGTGTGATCTTTGATGATAAAACTTAAGGATATTACATTTTGAACACCTTTTGCTCAAGCTATAATTTCATGGCTCATACCAGTTCCTACTAAAGTCAACATCAAAAATCATAGTAAACTGAGCATCATAATATCATCCTCATTTCTTGTCCTGTCAATGAGATAGCAATTTTTTACACTCCTTGAAGCACTACTTTGTAGAACATTCAGAAACTTTGTTTGGAAAGAGGACAAGTTAGAGGGGAATATAGTCAAAATCAAAAAAAAAAAGTTATTGAGGGGGAAAAAAAAAGTACTTCATTCCTAAATAAATACAGCCATCCCTTGAAAATGAAAAGAATGTAAAGATACTAATGTGTTTATTTCCAATTTTGGGGCCAAACTCTTCTCATTGGTGGCCAGTGACAGGACAAGGGGCAATGGGTGTAAGTTGAAACCCAGGCAGTTCCATCTGCATGTGAGGAGGAACTTCTATCCTGGGAGGGTGCCAGAGCCCTGGCACAGGCTGCCCAGGGAGGCTGTGGAGTCTCCTCTGGAGATCTTCCCAACCCGCCCGGATGCCGCCCTGTGCCCCGTGCTCGGGGTGTCCCTGCTGGAGCAGGGGGGTTGGACTAGATGATCTCTAGAGGTCCCTTCCAACCTCTTCTAACCGAGGTTAGAATTTCCAGAAGAGCAGAGCTCATCTGGTAGGTCACATCCACATTGCGAGCTGGCTGTAAATATGTGTCAGTTCTGAAAACGTCAATCACAACTTGTGTTGTAAATGTTGTCCCCAAATGGTTTTGAGCTCCAAATCTAAAAGTTGCTATGCATTTGTTAAAGTAGTTGTCTAAAATGTATAGAGGTTCCATACTATGGGAGTTCCTAGTCCTTTACATGAAAACCAGTAATTATGAGAGACAGGCCACTCCATTCCACCCTTTTACTTCAGTGAGAGCAGGATCAGATGTGTGGTTTTCCTGCCAAAGCTGAGCTTCAGAAACTTGCATGCGTGTTCACACTCACTCACGTGACTGTGTGTAATGTTGCAAAGCCTGATAGGTTACTAAATTTAAAAATGTAGAGAAGAATGAGTCCAGTTGAAAGCAAAGCTTGAGGACAACATGCACAGGTGGGTAAAATATTATATTTCTTATCTAAAATACACAAGTAAATATTTAATATCTTTTTTTTCATTTCATTAGGTACTCTTTAAGTATCTTAGAAAAATCAGAAGAATGCAGTTACTGGGATCCAGTGTTTCCATGTGTAGCTCGTGTATTTTTTGGGAAACTCATTTATAATCAATTGGTCTGTTGTTCTGAGAGTGGATTACCTTTAGCTGCTTTTGTGTCCAGATAGTTGAAAGGATCTTTTCAGATAAACAAGGAAGATTTGTAAAATTAATTTTACAGCCTTTTGTTTGAGCAATCCTCTACATTAGAGGACTTTTATCTTGTTACAGATACAGTCTATCTTCTTTAATGAGGATCGGTCACTCCCAAAGGGTGAGCAGACTGTATATCATTCCCATGCCTCCATTCAGCTCTCCCAAGCTTCAGAGAAGCAGGAGATTTTATTCCCTGGGATGAAATCTTTTAGCCTATCCTACTGTTGGAAGCAATAATGGATTCACTTTGGGTTGTTGTTTGTTTTTTTCATGAAGGTTTGTGGGGAAGATTCCTGGCTAGATCCATTATTCTCCTTTTAGAAAACAAATCTAGAAATGCATTTCTTTATTGAAAACAATAAGAAAAAAAAATGCATTTATTTTGCTCTCACCTTTTCTCCATGGGGCCTCCTGTTTCCATTTCTGCCTTCGGTCTTTTTTGATACTTTCACTGCCACTTCTGCCCATTGCTGCTGCTTTCACACAGTTGCCTAAAGGTTTGTTAAATTTGTTACATGATTCTGGATAAAGAAAGAGGAGCCTTGCAGAAGTTTAACCAAAGCAGGAATCTGCAGCAGTAGAATGGGAAAATTTCCTGTAACAAATATTTTCCCGAAGGGATGCCAAGGAAGGAAAGCAGCACCATGCCCAGTCAGGCTTGTGTATTTCCTACAGGTTTGTATTTGTAAATTAAGATTTTCAGAAAGGTTCCATAAGGTTCCAACTCTGCTTCAAAAGGATAGATGTGAAGGCGGAAGTGCTTCTTTATTGGGTTTCCCACTGTTCATATATTTTGAATGACTATATTAGGGACATGTAGCAGATCTGTTGTAGCAGGAATGCTCCCTTTTTATTTCCTTTTTCTCCAGCAAATTAATAAGCTAATCACACTTCTCATTGTTTTAATAGAAATTCCCATTAATTACAGTAGCAATGTTTCTTGAATGAGGGCTGATGGTGAAGTTCTTAGCAGAGATCCCTGAATGCAAACCCTTCAATGATGCTTAGATCATATCTTAAGACCAATACATGAGGTAATAGAGCCTGCCTGCTAAAAGGCTGTAGAAGGGAGGTAGACACACTCACTGCTTTTTTGATACTCAGGTGGTAAGCAGATGCCATGGATTCAAATGAAGAGCAAGTAAGGCAAGAGGACTAACTACAATTCAGTATTTCAGTGGTGGATAAAATAGAATCTGTAAAGGAAATGCTAAATGATATAGCAAATGTGACATGTCATTTCTACTGAAGGAGAAAACATTAATCATCTTATGAAGTAGGAACTGCTATTTTAAAATATATGTTTTTTAATAAATGCATATAAAATATTTATTAGAGCACAAAGTGTTTTTGGATACATTAAGGCTTGTTGTTACCTCAAATATTTAATATCTGTGTTCTGTGTTAGCAAGTCTGCCTCCAGTAAGTGATTCTTCTCGAAGTTACTGTCTAGTAGTAACTTGGGTCTAGTACTTGGGTCTAGTAGTGAACTTTGCTTCAAGGAAAGCTGAACTCTTACAGAAAATAATCAGAGGGGCAGGACGTGACATATGAGTGCGATTTAGGACTGTGACTGAACGATTCATGTTTGAATCCAATAAAACAAAGTATGTTATGACCCTGAGAGGAAGTGCTTACTTTCACAGTTTCTTGAATAAAACTAAACTATTATCATTATTTTCTATGAAGATTTTTTTCCTTTTTTCTAGCCTTTCTTGCATTTTGCCACTGTTTCATTCGTCTGCCTTTCCTTTTTCACCTTTCTCACTGTGCCACAAAATCTTCTACCAGAAACGCTCACAGAAAGATCTCCATGATCTCTGTAACTGGCTTGGCCACAACATTAAATACAACATAATTGTTCTCTGGTACTTTGGATTATATTCTTGAAGAAAATGGGAAAATGGTAACTGCCTCCCTATTTGTTGACCTATATTTGTCCAAAATTGGAATCAAATTTAGGACCTTATTATGAAACTTAGTTATCAATTCTGCATGTACCTTGTTTTTCATCTTTGAAATGTTTGATAGAGATTTTCAAGCTTTAAAATGAACTTCTAGGAAGGCTGCAGTTTATCAGTACTCAGTTCCCCACAATCTCATTTTCACCATGCATCTGCAGTTTTTACACTATTTATGGCAGCAGAATACTGTGGTCATCTCAAAGGAAGTTGGACACATCTTTTTCATTTGAAAGACCACTTGATTGTAACTTTTAAATTAACAAAGTCACCTAAAAGATTTCTGAGAATGAGCATTGATATCTGACATTATATACTGACTTTGGAGCCCACTTATTTAACATCACTTTTTATATCTCTATAGTGGTAGTATTTCTTACACCATGATATATTTCTTGAAGGCTATTAATATATTTTAAATTGTCAGAGAAGAAAAGATGCAATTTGAAAATTCAGGGAGAGTAATAATATGTAAAGTATTTGATAAATCATTTACAGAAAAATGTTTCTTAAAGACTTTTTTTTCTGTAGTGTGGACAGCTGAAGTAGTATCCATGAAACATATCACTTCAGACAGTGAATTGATGGTTGGGTGTGGCTTTAAAAAAGCCTTGTATGTGGCTGAATATCCAACAGAAACTGAAGATATAGGTAGTGTAAAACTACCTATGCAACTGTTAAATAAAATACAGCTGTTATGGTGGTGGTTCTTATGTCATTGCAACTGTTGCTATGAAGCCATTTCAAGGATTCCTTTGTATCAGGTGCTTTGTGGTGAAAGCCTGAAAAAGCTTTAAGTCTCGTAATGAGATATATGTGGGCAGACTGGAAGACAAGGCATGGTGAGGACTCACTGAGCATTGTGGTGGGTGGTGAACTGAATGTGTTAACAACCTATTTTTCAAAAGGCGTATAGTGGTTATGGCATATTGCAGAATGGTGGAGTGGTTTTGGCAATGAGTGCAGGAAGGTCTGAGGGGGAAATAGGAGGGTTTTCAAGCGCGTTTATCTAATGATAGCAAACAAACCTTGCACAAAGATATCACAAGCTGAAGGTGGTTGCACAAATCTCAGTAGCAATAGGCAGAGTAAGCAATACATTCCTTAAAGACCAGCAGCTTATTTTCACACAGTAAAGTAACTGATGAAGGGACATCAAGAGCATCCATGACATGGATGCTGCAGAAGCTTTCAGAGTGGCAATGAGCAATGTAGTGTTGCAAATGGTCTCAAAGGGACTGATGTAGTCAGCACGTACAATGTGCTGAGTCTGGTCTCATTTGAGGACTATATGGAAAAGATCTTAAAGTATTATATTTCTAAATTATTTGGGGCTTTAAATGTTTTGAGTGTAAAGCCAGAGAAGAGAGGTCTGAGTTAAAAAGTGATGCCAGGTTTTACGCTGTGATGGGCAGAATGGTGGTGTTCATAGTGAAAAGCCATAGCAAGGCTTACAAAGAGTAGGTCTTCTGTCTTGGCTGAGCTTGAGGTAATGGGAATGCTTTGGTGAGACATCAGAGGGAAAAATGAAATTAAAAGACTTCCTCACAAATCTAACTAGAATTAATACATGAAAGTCTCTAGTGATCGTTAACTAGAATTTCAAGAGAGTTCTTGTTCTGA
>JAUBOD010000314.1:4049298-4064713 GCA_032353885.1 Nothura maculosa | reverse complement strand
GACAGCTGCAGAGTATATTGTTCATCTGCTGTCAAGGCAGATTGCTGTTCTGCTTAAAAATTATCCCCACTAAGGCAGCTTCACAGGAGGAAGAAATTCAGGCCACATGGTGGAAGTTTTAAATATTGTCTAAAATTTCTTTGTAACATCATCAGCAGAATTTGACTTGTGCAGACAAGGAAACAATTTCCTTTCATATTCTGCCCTGGCAATTCTGACTTCGTTATTTTGGAAGCTGTTTTTTGTTTGTTTGTTTGGTTGGTTGGTTTCTGTTTATTTTCTTTTTTTTTTTGTATGGATGTCTTTAAGGCAATGCATTAACTAACATTCTTAATAGATTGCATGTCGATCCTTCCATCTCGGTTTTACCTTCTTGTTATCTGTAGCAACTCTAAAAAATCTCTTTAATCCTTCTTAATGACTTTTCATTGTTACTCTTTATATGGATGTAAATGTGCATATTTTCTCATTTATGTCCAGACACTAGACAGGGAGGATGCAGTGTACTTGGAAAATAATCTTTCAAAACTTGATCATTTTTCTGTTATTCTTCAGATGAAACTTAAAAAAAGATAGATGAATTGAAACAGAGAAAAAGCTGCATTTCTATGAAGTGCCTTGTACTCAATGCTGTCAGTAAAACCATGGCTACCCACAGCGGACAGATTAGATGACTTCAGGAGAGTCACTTTTATTTTTCACTCTTCTCAACTGTTGCACCTGGACCTACCTGCTAGGTCCTATTGCAACGCGCCTCAAAGTCTCACATACCCACGCTGGGGTTGTTATCCATGACGTGCCCTTGCAAGCTCTGGATACCAATGTCTGGAGTGAGAAATACTGTTGTGCTTCCCGTTCTCACCCTATTACACATCCAGAGTTCACAGACAGGCCAAAAATATGGAAGTGCTGCGTGGAATAGTCTTAGAGTGATTACAGCCTCCTTTTCTTGCTGAGCAGAGTCAGGTTAAAATATTCTGAGGTCAGATGATGATAGTGGCTGCAGATGATGATACTCAAACTTATTGCTCTCTGGTTTTTATTCCACAAAGAGGAACGGCAGTTATTTTGCATGAGGATAATCCTCTGTGAGTCTTAACGAGAACAGCAGCTGAAAATGAAATTTACAGTCGTGAAATATGATAACCAACCATAAACCTACTTTTTTTGTATTCTAATGTAAATTTACCAATTTATGTATTAATTAGAAAAGATTGAGATGGATTCAAATAGTACTGTAATTTTAAACAAATACATTTTATATACAAAAAATAATACAAATTGCTGCAGTGTGTACAAAGTTCAACTCAACAGATTTGTTTTGGTCTGATATACCATTGCATACTTAATAGTTTGTATCAAATGGTTTCCTTCAGTTGTGTTGCTGTAGAATACCCTGATACCTGATACTGATGAAAGAATGTTTTGTGCTTGAAAAATCTTAGTCTATGTATAACACAATATTTGGATATAGATAGATGGAAGGAAAACAAAATGAGGTACTAACTAGCAAAATGAACATTCCCATTAATCTGTTATTTAATACTATTGAATATTGTAATGACATCACAGTAAAATGCTACTAGTATTGTGAGTAGCCACTACACTTTAGATGAAGGACCAAATCTTCATCTAAAGATGAAGATGGATGTATGTGGTATCTGGTTTTTGTTTTGTTTTTTTCCTTTTTTTTTTTTTTTTAGATGGCTGTCTTTAGGGGGTATATTAACACACATTCGAATCCTCTCATCTCAATTTTACATTCTGCTTATCTACATCAACACTAAAATGTCTCTAGCATCTAGGCCAGTGCATGCAGAAATCTTTCTTCTTTTCCTCTTCGGAAAGAATTTCACGTAAATTTGTTTGAAAAAAAAGGGTTTTATAGATTTATATACATCACATACACATAAAAATATATACATATGCTTGCATACCTGTATACCTCCCTTAAACAGCATTCATGCATGTATATGTGTTTGTGCATACATGAACACACACATACATGCAATATGACTGATTAGGGAGAGCCACTGCTGAGTGGCACAATCACAGCCTGTTCACATACTACTTTTGGGCAGGCCATGTTACCACTGGTAGGTCTATCTGTAGATGCATAGAGTCACCATAATTTTGTTTCAATATCTGATAATTTTAATCTAAGTCACAGAGAAAGAAGGATAAATGTCTTCTCATATTCCACTCTCAAGGCTACCCACATATCTTCTTATATAAATATTTCTATAAGTCATAATGGTATTATCACTTATATTAGAATATAATATAGAATAATCTGGATACAGTTGATCCAACCTTATAGCCAAATGGTAGATGAGATGAACTCTTTGAGTTCTCCCTAGCCTAGACTCCCTCTTGTTCAGCACTGTGGTTGCAAAAGCAATCAGTTTCCCTAAAATGAGGCAATGCAAATTCAGATACCGTAGCTGCAACAAGTCAAGCAGCTGAATTAGATGAAGACATTTTCTGAACACCACAGCAGTATGGCATTGCTATGAACTTTTCTAAATGAAGCTAAGCTCAATGAATGACTCAAAAGACTTCAAGTATAATGTCTGTAGTTAGCATAGGTGTAATTTACATGTAAAAGTTACAAATAGTATATCTAGCTCATGGAATTCTAGTTGCTCTTTCTCACAGTTGTTGGATTCTTTGGTCTTTTGTAACCTTTCTGATTGCCTGAACTAATGGCACAAGTCTTAATGCTAGTTTTAAAGAAGAGTTCCTGACTTGAATACCAGGAAAACAGTAAGACCTATTTTCCAAGCCTCTGTTGCTTCTTCACAGTTGTCTCTCTATAAGAAGGAAAGACAACTCTGTGAATCATTTTAGCTGCTGCACAAACGTTACAAGGAATCCTGGAAAATGCACATGGAAGGAGACAGGAACAGGAAGAGATGGCTATAGTAGGACAAATCAGAAGTTGGAATGACTCTCGACGGAGCAGTGCTCAAAGGACTATCTTATTCTTTAGTTGTCCTATTCTCTTTCCAGAATAGCCCAGACTTTGGGCCAACCAGAGATCAAAATGTAATTTATCAGACAACTCAAGCAACTAAGGTTTTGAATTCTACAGGTTTATAATGATTCTGACCCTATATATATATATATATATATTTCTCATTTTTTTGATCTTAGCCTGTCACAAAAGTACCCATCAAAAAGGTAGAAAAGAAGAAAGGAACTTTTAACATTTGAAATCTTAGATCTTTTTTTCAGTATCATAGCGCTGCTTTTGGTCACGGCTAATAGTATTTTATCCCTTTTAACTAATATACAGAAAGGATCTGCTGTATGGTTTCCATTTACTATTGTTTTTTTTTTTCCTCCAGTCTCCTGAAGTTCTTTGAGCTAGAAGCTAATCTACTCAAAATGCTCCCTTGCAAGAAAAGGTTAAGAAAATCCAGAATAAAATCCCCCAAATAATACAAAGTCTTCAACCCTTAAATAGAATAATAACAGTAACAAAAGGATCAGAAAGCTTTTCCTAAACCTTTCTGTGAAACTGCATGTGTCAGCTGTTCAGAAGGAGCCTTCATTTGGTACCGGTGATGGCCTGCCTGTCTGAGTCAGTCTGCAGACAGAAAGCACCAGGAGTTCTATCATGTTGATCCTCATTGAATTTTATTACTATGAAAAGAAAAGAACAGATGAATCCTAGTTACCAGGGTTATGGAATGACTTTGAACAATAGTAATCAGCTCCAGCTTTTCACTGTAGTTTTATGTTTTTAAAAGAAGCTGACATATGGGAAGGATTATTTCACCCTATGTTGAGACAAGTGCTAGAATTTCTGTGTAAAATGCTTACAGGATGTTTCTTAAAGTTTTTTTTTTCCTTTTATGATTTAAAGTTTTTAGAGTTTTTTTGTACACATGCTCTCCCCGGAATATACATGGAAAATGCACTCTCCATAAGCCAGCAGTTATGTGGAATGTAATGGAAATGAAGCCATGTTATAGATGTGTTGAGCTGCAATGTGATGTGTAATCTGATGTATTGGGCTAAGTTTTTCTTGTGCAGGGTTATCGAGTGAAAGAAACCCAGCAGTGAGAGTTAGGTGCAGTTATACTATTCCAGTCAGGAGAGCGAAGCTTTGGGGAAATCATCTCCACAGGATCTTGCAAACAGAGCAGGCACCAAGTAGAAAGACTTCCAACTAATGTGCAATATCAGCTGAGCATCTTTAATGCGTTAGGAGCTCCAGGAAGGAACATGGGCTTATGAATGACGAAACTGCCATGTAAGAAGTGTGCTATAGGCTAAAGATACTAAAGAAACTAAAGCAGATACCAGAACACAGAGTGAGACCTCTGTCCTGTACAGGACAAAAAGTGATGCTTCTGAACCTAAAGCTAAAAGGGGCAGAGACACTGCCTTAGGTGTATATTCAAGTCTCCATGGCAAATAAAATACCAAAAATGGGACTATGTCTGCAGTGTAAGATGCCTTGCCGTAAGGTGCATTTAGATGTCTCTGCCACTTGAAATTCACAGTCTGGGATCATCTCTGCAAACTTGAAGCCTATACTTTTCTATCAAAGAGGTGAACAGTTGCTGTGTTCCATCTTTACTTAAAGTAAAGGAGCATCCCCACTTCCTTTCCATTAGAGCCTTTGATTGTGTATTGGATAGATCTGGCTTCCTTTCTTTGCTATGCATTCTCTGTGCTAGAGAACAGTCAACATTCATCTCCTACTTGTCAGGAGTCACCAGCAGGAAGCTGTTGGACATTCTTAATGTGAGCGTTCTTCAATTCTGCTGATAAAGGTGGGCCACTGTGCAACAGTGAGCACAGCCGAGCCAGCCTGCCTCTATGCAAGGACATTCGGGGAGGAAATAGTCCCTTAAAGAATGATTTTTTTTATATATTATCACAGAATGCTTATCTAAGGAATTAAGCTAGAACGTTTCCTGGTTCAGAAGAGCACTTTACTCAAGTACTCCTTTTACTTTACTGAAGTGCTCCTTTCAAGAAGGAGCAATGCACCTTCTTGAAATTTTCATTGATGATTCTGGATCATCTATTATCTAGAACAGATGCTTGGACTCGGGGGGGAAAAAAAACAACAAAAATTTGTCTTTCTTTGGTTGCATTAATATCTATCACATGATTTGCAAGGTGTCTTGTTCACTTGACAAAAGTAGAGCTTACTTGTAATTTTAGAGTAATTGCAATTGCTTTTTAGCCCTCTTCTGGTGGAAATAGAGAAAAAGCTATTCTCAGGGTTATGATCGTCCCTACGTGCATGTTAAGCACCATGTGCACCGTTAAGCACTGACCTGGTCAGTCTGTTAAAAGACTTGTCCATGTTTGTATAAATAGATTATTCAGCCACCAAATGAGCATTTTAAGGTGTCAGACTGTGCCTTATTGAGGTGTAAATGCTTCCAGAAGTAACTGGCACATTTGCAAGACTAAAAAGCATAAGCTTAGAATTAATAGTCTAAATTTTATGTAGGTCTCATTGAAGATGCAAAGGGATATTTAGGTTTCTCTTCCTCTCACTGATCTTGGTTAGGAGACACCCACATTTTTCCTTAATTGAAACAACAAACATGCATTAACCTTGTGATTTAAATTTCAGTATTCTTCTAATACTTTTAAGTCAAACAAAAGCTTTTTAAAAGCTAATGAATTAAAACAAGTAATATTTGAGGAGAAGAATATTACAGCTTGCACAATAGAGTTTCTTTTTTAGAGTATGATATTCAGCAGTAGGTTTGGTTACAAGAAAGTACAGGATCTAATCTGATGAATACACATAAGAAAGTATACCAAATTATATGCAGATATACTTGCTCTGTATTTCTGGAAACTTTATGTTTTGTAGGTGAAAACTTACTGCATTTTGAATATATTCAGTAATTTAATAATTCTTACAGAAAAAAAAACCAAAATTTCAGTTTGTTTGTTGAAACATGTTACTGGAAGATAAAGTTGTATTTCTCATCATTAAATAACAAGTTTTAAAATACTTTAAAACTAATGAAAAACTACTTCTGTCAGTAAACTTTTAGGCATCTTTCATGTGTTTCCACATTTTATTTTAGGATAGCAATAGACTTCAGGAAGCTTGAGCTGTATTTGGCTAAACAAAGTTTAATTAAGCCAAGTTAAAACTTTAAAAGCTATTTAAAATATCTCTTCCTAATGTCTCTGTTCTTCACACACAAATCTATCTTTTCTTTCTGAACTCTCTCATCAGCTTCTGCTCTCATATGGAAAAGTCTTTATTCTCTAATTCCTGTGAATTGTACTCTACTTACAAAATTCAGTGAAATATCTTTATGAATAATCTTCTCATGTAGAAAATGTTTTACAAATTTATCTTACATGATGTATTAATACAGATGTATAATAAAGAGCTGCACAGATTATAAATTCTAAATTAATTAATGAGAGATGTAATTTGGTTGAATGTGGGTCACTGACTTTTAGAAAAAAATGAACAAAACCAGACCCATTTCTATCTTGTGTAGAAATAACCATGTAATGTTGCATTCAGCAAGTAAAAACACAGAGACACATGCAGGGTAAATTATTTCTTTGTATATTCTCCTGACATTAGCAGCTGTTCTCCCTCTACACTTATTAAAATTCTATTCAATAAAACAAATCTGCAGAGTCTATATATGCAAATATCATAATATGCAATGAATAATATCATATGTAATGAAAAGGGTTGTCTTGATATTTAATCTTGAGAGTAACAAAAAATTAAAAAGTAGGATTTGCTACTAGTAGGTACTATTCTATTATTCCTAGTATTCTTTGCTATGGTAACCTCACCTCTAGAAGTGGAGACTTCTTGAGACAATTTCTTAAGTTGGAATTCTGTGTCTTGAATGAAGTCCCAAGAAGGGCTAGGAGAGATCTGGCTAATAGCCTTTAGGACTTAATTTATGCTTTGCAGATGAAAGCAATTGAGGAAGGAGGGTCATATGATATTTTCGTAATACATCATAGGAGGAAGTCAAGTAAACTTGTGCTGTATTAACTTACATTCTACTAAAAAATAAAAAGGAAAAAGTCTTCAGATTTAAGGTGTTCTTTCGTACAAATATTTTATGATTCATTCTGAAATTCCTGAAAAAGCTTTAAGCGAGGGTAGAAACATTCATCAAGATCATTTTGCTGTTTTAGTTTTTATATGTGCATGTTATCTATACCTGCTTTGATGTTTAAATCCTCTGAAAGCAGAGCTGGTTTTTGAAATGGTTTTGTAATTATATGGTTTGCAGAGTTGTATGTTTTCTGACCTACCTTGTTCATAGATAAAAAGAAAGAGTTTTAAATGCAGGCAATTGTTTTCTAGGAAACATTTCCCTGTCTTTAAATAGTACCTAAGCTATTGAAATATAAATTCTAAAGCTACATAAACAGTATAAATTGAAAACTTTTGCTTGAGAAAACTTATTTAATGTAGAAACATTCTAATTTGCTGGAATTTCATAGTAGGTCTATAAAAGGGAAGGTGTTGGCAAATCAATCCTCTTAACTTTTTGCAAATATACTTACCCTTCCGTAAGAGAAAAAATATATCTATTGTATTGTAGGATAATTACAACGTATTACTCTATTACTCTACCAAGATTCAATTTTAAGTACATTGGCAGTTTCAATTAAATCCATAAGATTGTTCCTACATATAAAAGCTTAAGTACACATACAAATCCCTATAGTATTGAGGATAAGTCAGCTGAAATTCTATTTAATGAAGTAGAGGAACTGTTTCTGTAAAATATTCCTATATTTTTTCTTTTTTTTTTTTTAGCATGTTAATTTGATATAGTTGTTGGTTCTGTGTTTTAAGGATTGCAGATATTTCCCAGGTTTTATACAGATAGAGATGTATATTGTGAACTTTATTTACAGGAGATAGCAGATACATTTATGTAAAAATACTTCTTTAAGTTAATGTATGTTGCTAGTGGCATGAATGACAGTTTCAGCTAAAAAGAAGAAGAATATCATAGGTGCTTTGGAAGAAAGCATATAGTTAAATCCCCTTTTACATGTCTGTTTATAAATCAAGCTTTGATTTGAATATTAGTTTTCTACCTCATTGTTCTGTACCTGTGTGCCTACGTGTAGAATAAATCATAGTGTAAATCCTAGAATAAATTAACCATGTTCTGTTTCCAAGCAGAAAAGGCATTGTCCTCATATACCGAAACTTTCTGATAGTACAATGTAAAAATGAATGAATGAACTATCAGATATTTTCTGGCCGTTACTAGCTCATACTCTCAGCATATACCTCATACCTTCACAAAATATATTTGCCTTCCAGGAGTGCACCATAACCTGGTGGCTACTTTCCACTCCTTCTCTTGCTCTATGCCACATACAGTAAGAAATCCAAAGCTCATGGAAGGGACACACCAGAGAAAATAGCACTTAATAGCTAAATGTTGGAAACATGCATAGGCACACATTGCTTTTTTTTTTCTTTAAAACTTATAGGTGTTACATAAAAATAGCAATTTCCAGCAACTTAGTGAAAACAGAAGGCAACTAGAGTGTATTGTCCTGAGATCATGATGTTCAACTATCTCCTGCATGGACAACTGAGCTCAGTTACTCATAAGTGATTGCACGAATGGATGAAACTGATAGACAGTTGGGAGTTGATCAGTAATATTCAGTGTAAGAGAATTTATGCAGAAACTTCAGATATACATAGTAAAAGTTATGGCATAAAACAAAAACTTATTCATATAATTTGGAGTCCCTTCTGAGCTAGGCCACAGCTTTTTCTGATTTTCTTATTACTTCGAGATTTTCCATGAGGTAGTGAAGTACACTTCTCTCTTTTTTCCAGTGCTCTGTTTCCTGTGGAAAAGGTTTGAAGTATCGTGATGTGCATTGCTTTAATAGTTTCCAAGCTAAGATAGAGGAAGGAAACTGCAGCCATTTAAAAAAGCCACGGACACACAAAATCTGTAGAGCTGGAAGATGTCCTGCTTGGAAAACCAACAGCTGGAAAGAGGTATTTAGAATCTGCTCAGTTATGTTCTTCTCGTCCATGAGACTGAAAGAGTCTATATTTGTGACTTCACTGATAATAATTAGTAGTTTTTTAATATGAAATTCAAAATTAAATCTAAAAATTAGCAAATAGTTTTTGTATTTTTTAAATTAGCCTACATTAAATTTCTGAGAAATCTGAAAGTAGTTGTCCACCTAAACATGTACAGAATAGTTTATTAGGACTTTCTACAAGTGAGGAAGACTGATTTGTGTCACAAAATTAAGATAAGAGTAAATTTGAAAAAGTTTTTTCTCGCTCACAGCGTTAAATGTGGCAATACCATTGCTGTTGATGTCATAGTCTGAATATGAAGTGAAGCTGTATTTGTAGGGAGAGGACAAGAAAAAGAGCTGGTGCACAAATGCTGTCCTTGTTTCCCAGTAATACCACTTGGTCTAGTAAAGGATGTCTACCTTGTAGTGAAATTATGTGTAACTCAGCACATGGCAAGGTTTGGCATTTTGCTCCTTCCTGCAGAATGTAATTCCTCATGCCTGGGAACCCAAATAGGGAAGTGACAAAGGAAAATCAATCCAAATCTCAAATAGACAGTGCAAGAACTTGCCCATTATTGCATTATCACAATATCTTCTCTTCCCCACTGTGCAGTGACTGCTGAAAACACTGGTGTGCAGTACCTACCTCCCTTCCTTCTGGCAAGTTCCCTTTACAGAAATCAACATTTTTCTCCTCAAAACCCTGGGGGTATTTCTTTTGCTCTTGGTGTGATGAAGTCTGCTCCCAGTGTGCTCCTGCTCCCAGAGGTGTGGGAGAAAGGTTCACAAGGGGGGCTATGAGGTGCTGCAGCTCTTACAGGCACTGTGCCTCTTGCCGGAATTCCCAGGTCCTTGTAGGCATCCAGGCCTCACTGTACAAGATTAAGATAAAATGTTTTATTCCTTTCTCAGGTAATATAATGCCAACTTCCATTGAGAAATCTCTTTGAAGGGGGTTCCCAGCAGGTGCTTTTTTTTTCTTTTTTTTTTTTAGAAAATACTAAAATATTTTATGGTGAAAGAAATGGCAGCCAGGATGTTGTATTTTCAAGTACATGCCATGACCATTGACCTATCAAAGAATCATACAATCATTATGGTTGGAAAAGACCTTCAAGATCATTGAGTCCAACCATAACTATGTTCTCTTGCTTCTCAGTTCAGTGAATAGTCACTGCAGGAAAAGTGAACTATCCGTATTTCTTTTCATTTGCCTTTAAAATGAGATCAATGGATAGTATATTGCTTTAATTAAATTAATTATTACAGAAGTGGAAGAAAGTGTTCCCTAGGAAAAAAAAAACAGATAAATTTGATGGTTTGGTGTTGGTTTGAGGATCTTTTTTCCTTTTGCAATCCTCTTTAAGTCTATCATTGTGATGAGTAGATTACAAATGTGACCATGGCCACCTCTGGGCCGGTGGAAGGGAGTTAAAAGAATCAGCAATAGACCAATTTGTTTCCAAATTTACAAAATAAATACAGTAGAGGGCTCGGCTGCTGTCTAGAGCATGGACTAGAGGTAGAGATTGTGCAAAACTCAGGAGTGTTCTTCAGAATTAATCCATGGAACTTGCTTCTAAGTTTAAAGCAAGTTTTACAACTTGTATTTTTCTATGACAAGTCCGCCTGTCAATATGTCTGAGTGAAATATTCTCAGACTGAATATATTATTACAGCAGTAAAATCATTCACTATAAGTAGTTTCTTTTTTTTCATTTTAGATTGTAATTAAAAGCATGACCTTCATGGTTGTCCTCAAAGATGTGGTCGGGGGAAATTTAAAGGAACTTTTTCTGTTCCAGTATCTTGTCTTTCTACTCTTGTTTTCATATTCTGTGTTGAGCGATACGTTTGTGGTGATGAAAACCTCATAAAAACAAAAGTTTGTATACAGGCTCGATTCTGCCATTTATACTTGTATTTAGACCCTTAGAAAGTTATCAGTTAAGTTACTATTGTGTCTGGAAAATAGAATCTCACCCTCACATCTGTTACTGAGCCTTTTCCATGATGATATCTAGTACAGATGTTCAGTTTCACAAGCTGGCCAGGCTAAGTCCGGGACTCAGACCATATCCCATTAAAAAAAGTAATTTAACTTTTTGTGCCAGGTTGGAGTCTACCCTTGGGACACATGCCAACACTCATTCATTTGACCTTGACATTTGCAAAGAATTGTATCTCCTGTCTCTCTATTCCAGCTGTGAAAGTGGAGGGTCTGGCACCATTCCTCAATGTCCTCTAATTTTCCATAGCAGTCATACTAATGAGGGATATCCAGCTAGCTACTGGCATTTCTGATGTTTCCATTCAATAATCATATGTCTAAAATTTAATACCTTATTGGTTAGGAAGTCTTTAAAAGGGAAGCCTTTGCCAGCCCTATTAGGATGTTAACATCTCCATTTTCCATATTGATGCTTTAGTATTAACACCTACACATGTGATGGCCTAGGACATTCACAGCGGCCATAATCAAGTGTTTTGCCTTGCATAGGCTAGAATTAGGGCTTTTCTTTCTCATCCGCCACAAATTTCAAGATTTCCACTCAAATTCCAACTCTGAGAAACTGAAGTGATCCAACGGAGATTGATATATCTAAGTTCAAATAAATATCAGATAAATAGGTAGGATATTACTCTGAGATTTAAAATTAATAAGAAAAAGAATTAACTTTCCAAAGAGGCACACTGCTGTAGCCCTGAGCATTAGAGACCATTTCTAATTGATAAGGAGTCTTAAAGTACACACAAAGATTCAGAAAGAGATGCCATGGAAAGTTAGGCCATGAAAAAGACCTGGACACTGAAGTTTTAGAGACAAACCATGTAATCCTTCCATATCACAAGATGAAGTGATACCAGCTCTGTATAAAATCAGCAGTGATGAAATGCAGAATGCCTTTTATCATCAGTCTTGGCACTTTTGCCACACTCGACAGAGAAATATCTACTTTATGTTTAGGCTGAGTCTTCTGGTAGGTGTTAAGACCTAGTCATCCTTCTGACTGGGATAGCTGCGAGCTGTCTGCTTTCCTCCAGGAAATCTTACCATTATAACAAGCCAAGTTTTGGGCAGGACAAATGAAAAGAGGCATCTGGCAGGAGGGATTTGAATCTTTTCAAGCTTATCACAATTCAAGATGCTGCTCTTTTTGTGCGATTTTTCTAGCCTGAGATGCTGACAACACTTTCTTTCATTTTCACATTTATTTTTTAAAACAACAGCCTGTTATACTATAATTAAATAAAGTAATGATATAAATATTATATTTGAGATTGTGTGATCTTGCAAAAAATTGCACTTTTGCTTTGCTTATGGTTGGTGTCCCTGTTGTAAAGTACAGTAAGTAAACAAATTGATCTGAGCACTTTGGAGGCATTTCTCATATTCTTTAAAGGTACTTAGATGATAATTTTATGTTTTCATCATAAATTTATTCAGACCACTATGCTATGGAGTGTGAAGTATGTATGTCAAGCATTCAAATAATATCCTAAAAAGATGTAATAATGGAAACGGTACCAGGTTGATTGTCTTGTTTCATACTGACATAACTCATTTTGCTCAATTTTAGTGTTCTGCATCCTGTGGAGTGGGGATTCAGCAAAGGGACATCTACTGTCAGCTGAAAGGCCTGGGTCAAGTGGATGAAGCAATGTGTAGTCAGGAGACACGGCCCCATAGCAAGAGGCATTGCTGGTTACCTGCCTGTGTACAGTACAAGTGGCTGACAGATGAATGGGAAGATGTAAGTAAGACCTTTCAACCTGTATGGACTAACAATGTGTGATGTAATGGGTTTTCTTGCTTTTTTTTCACCTTTGGATACATTTCTGATAGTTTTTAGATTGCAAACAAACAAGTGGATGCTGGATGTTTTCAAGGTGAAAGTTGCAAAGCAAAAATAAATATGCAAAAACAAATTCTGGGGGCTGCATTTTCTCCCTGTTTGTATATACCATACCGACCTCCTTGGTTGTATATATCATTGTATATACAAACTTTAGTGATGCTATGGGCAGGTTTCTATTCATAGAACTGTGTAATTCTAATGAAAATTTATTTTTAGATGGCATAAAATGTTTAATAACTTCATGATGAGCTATCATGCAAAAATCACATTTTAAAAATAGAAAGACAAAAGAAATGTTGGCTAGAATATTTGGTTAAAAAAAGAGATTGTGAAATATGAATAAATGCCTACAGACATACAGAGTGAGAAAGAGAGAAAGAACCCAAAATTGTGGATAACACATGAAATGATGTACAGAAGAAACTCTCTTTTACTGTAACATTAAATAAAAATCCAGCTTGTGCGGTTGTGGCTTCTACATTTTTAAATTTTCTAGGAGAATTTAACCTCAAATATGAACTCAAAACTCCAAGTGGCACAAGATTTGTGTTGTACAAGTAAATGTTCTGTGCTGCTGTGGTCTTATACAAAGGTTTATTCAATACTCACATGACTAGCATGCTTTCCTCTGTTAAATCATATATAGAGAAAGTGACAATATGCAAGCTTCTTCCAAGAGTTAACTTCTCATGGGAAGAAAATCACATTAATCACAATGAGGTCATTAAAATCAGGAGATAAGAGTAGAAGTAGCTCATAATGTACTTTTAGTCAGAAAGAAGCATTTTCAAAGAATGAGGGTGAAATTTCCTTACCCATTAAAATTTGTATTTTCCAGCTGGGTATTCAAAGTTCTCAACTACAAATACATTGTGTTTCACTGTATCTTCTGGCTAGTTCGTAACTTCTTCCACATGTTTGTTGTTTTTTTCTTGAAATTCCTGTATCCAATTCCTTTCTCTCATCAGATTCATATATAGCCCTGTACATCTACCATTAACAGTGTTTCTTCAAGAGTTTACCCATCTGTATTCCACTCCTGGTGTGAGTTGTGCTCAATACCAGAATAGCTTGCCCAGCTGTCTCGGCTCTGAGTGCTCGTGTGTCATTTCCTCACCTCATCAATCACAGTATATCAGAAAATTTTTCAGATCTGGCATCCTCATATCTTTCAGAAGGCTGGAAGGCTGGCTGGCAGCCAGCAATTTCAGCCCAAATATGTATTCTCATACCGTATAGAAGAATCACTGAAGGAATAATGAGTATAATTAAATAAGCATAGCATAATCAAAGCTATTCTCCTTCATCTCCCTCTTTCCAAATAATTGGGTTGTTCCTTATGTCACTAGTATTCTGAGCTACTCTATGTCATTAAAAGATCAGATGTTATAAAAATTGCATCTGCCAATTGAATCAATACTGCATCCCCTGCTAGAAGTCAATGTCCACACAGCTTTTAAAGCTGAAAGTCCATACAACATTTTCATTCTCTGAGTCACTAGGTTTCTTAAAGGATTAACACATTTATGGTTTCTGCAGTCCAAAGCCCCGTGGTTGGGGATGTGCTGTTGACATGTATTGCTTAACCTTTAGCCTCCCTCCTGTGCATCCTGCTAACTCCAGGATTCTCATTCTGTGCTGACAGACCTGTTGATCCTGTTCCACTTCACATGGCTACCATGGTGTGAACACACTTGGGGTAGAGGCACACGCTCAGCAAATACAGCTGCCCAAAGCCGCCACTTTTTATTAGTAGGCAGTTTGGTTTTCATTTGGTTTATCAACATAATTTCATGGATTTTTTTTTTTTCCCAAGCCCAAATTATTATTCTCCCATTTCACTGAAATTCATTTTCCCTCTTTCCTTTTCACAAAGAAGAACTTCTTCACTAAATCTATCATCTTGGTCTGACATTTTCAATTTTGTTTCCGTCTCAGTTCACATGTTCTCATATCAATATATACTTTTTTTCCTCTCCCCAGCCTTTTGTGGATACCTGAAGGTTGAGAATAATGTAAAGGATTTTGATTCAGTCCAGCCTAGATAACAGTTGTCATAAAAGTCGCCTGGATTATACCGGCATGTGGCAATTGGCAAATAACTGCTCTGCAAATGATTAGTTTAAGTACAAAATCTGTGATTGTTTTTCTCCTACATAGTGCTCAGCATCACACAGAAGAAAAGAAATACACCGGGAAGTTAAGTGTGTGGATGAAAAACAGATCCAAGTGGATGAAAGCTTCTGTGATCCTGCCATAAAGCCACCATCAGCCAAAAATTGCAGGGCTGCTCCTACTAAATATGTTGTACTTACAGGAGAATTGTCACAGGTAAAGTAATTATATTACTCACACATTTTATTATGCTCTATGCTTGAGAGTATTTTATTGCTGTAAAATGTGCATTATGTGTGGGAAACAAAAATGTGTATTTTTTAATTTGAATGTGAGCACTCAAAATTTCTCCACATTGAACTTTCCAATCAACAGTGATTTATTTTATT
>JAUBOD010000314.1:4005510-4042379 GCA_032353885.1 Nothura maculosa | reverse complement strand
GCCACAGGCCTCCAACTGGACTCGGCCCCATTTATGACCACCCTCTGAGCTCTGCCATCCAGCCAGTTTTCAATCCATCGCACTGTGTAAAGTACTGCAATACTTTTTTGCAGAAAAGTGTGTAACCAACATACTTTCTCCTGAGATAATTTCTATAGATTTGTGTCATTGTGACATTCTTTTTTTTCTCCCCTCCTCTCTTTCATTTTTCTCTTTGTGGTGCTCAGATACTAGCCATAGTACTGAAATATATGGTCAAACCTCTGCAGTCTCTACAGCGTATGTTAAACATCCAGGTTTAGTTTTGTAGTGGGTACCAAGGAAAGAAAACAGGGAAACAAATTGCTTGGAAATCTAATTTTAAATCCCTGCCTCTTATCCAACCATACTGTAAAAGCAGTGTATTCTGTTTACCCTACTATATTGTATGTGATTGTATGAATATATATTTAACTTCTTTTCATATACATTTCAATTCTTTATACTGGCCAATGGCATATTAGAAAAGCTTGTAGCTTGTCTCCATTTTATAATGTAAGGTTTTAGCAAGGAGACTGAAAAAGCTGGGCAGTGATGTCATCAGCCCACCATATGTTTATCATCCATTTTGACTCGGATTAATTTTTGAATGGATGTAAATAGATTTCTAGCATCTTCTATTCAAAATTAATTCTTCCAGAAAAGTAAATGTATGAAAGTGATACATTTTAAAAAATGACAATTTGATTTGTTTTGTATCACTTTGGAGTCCAGGACTGAATGTGTTCAGGGCCAACTCTCAGGTATTTAAAACGAGATTTTCTATGTGCTTGATAAACGTATATTATGTACCAGTCAATAATACATAATTGACAGTATGCATTCTGTATACCAAATGCCAGTAAAAATTTGTAGGTCAAATGGCAGCTATTTTCTCTTTACCCACAGAGACTTAGCCACGAGTTAGCAATATGTATTATTTAAAAACAATACTGTATCACATAAATGTAAGCAACTACTCTTTAGATAACATGTATAAGTAATTATTTTGTGATCTCTGCATCAGAAATGTATTTTTGCACTATGTGCCTTATATTAGTTGTAAACATTAATACGAATATTAAACATTATTTTCCTAGAAATGTTTACAAATGTAATTAAAATCCTGTAATTTATAAAGTATTTATATAATAAATATGCTTGTGTGAATGGCACTTGAGTACTTGTCCATTTTTATTCTATTGAAGGCTTATAACATGAAAATGTTGCAAATACTCCTCAACTGCCATACAGCCAGATTGTATTCACACAGATATTTTCCCTGGAAGCAATTCCTGTCTAAAAGATGCAAACTCTTATGTTTGTGTGCTCTCTCCAGCTCTCTCCATTCATCTTTACACTTCCTGAGGGTTGGCCCATAAATCATCCACTGAAATGATCTAGATTAGTCCTTCCTCTCCTCTCTGTTAACTCAGTTCAGTTCACTTATGTCTTGGCTCCTCAGCAACTGCTTGGCAGAAGGTGAAGCACAACCCTGAACCTCTACACGAGGATCATGTTCATGTTGGCCCTGAAACACTGGAGAAGGACAATTCAGCTCTTCGCCTACAGAGTAACTCTGTAAAACCACTAGTAAACTAAGCAACTTTTAACCTAAAACTTAACATAGCCTATTTTTATTGAGTAATGGAAGGAGTTTGGGAATAAAAATTCATTTTATATAATTGAAGTAGCCCATACAGGCCAAGTTCAACTTCTGTGTAAAATAGCTTATGTTGCCTTGTTGCATCTCTTTCTTTTTTTTTCCCCCCTTGCTTTAGTTTTTCAGCCTTTCTTTAGGGCAGATGACTTGCATGTTCTGGCATTTTATGAATTCCTTATGTCAGGAGCTTGATTTTATTGAGAAACAGGGCTTAATCAATCACTCTATTTAGACTCACTAACTTTTCATCTCAAGGGCAATTTAAAGAAAACATACGGCTGTTGATTGGCTCTGATGAATTTGAAGCATTGATAATGTTGACATGCTCAAAGGTTCATGTAATAAAATAAGAATCATGGATTATACGTGCAGTATTATGTTTTCATTTCCTTTAATTGACACCACTGCAGTTTTAAGTCACACTCAGCGGCCAAGATGTTTACCAGAGTAGCAGGGACCTTCTTGAAAGTGCTGAGAGCTCCATCTCGTGGCTCTGTATTTGTGCCAAGACACAACATTAAGAAGTCAGACAATTCTTGAGTTTTGGTTGATGTTCAGGAAGTGAGATGTTGAACAGTCCACTCATTGTTCCACATAGAATAAATTAATTAAGGAATAGCAAGTGATAAAGATAATTTTAATCACACTTTTCCTACATACTGTAGGTGTTGATGTACATTTTTGATGTTTTATCTGAAAAGTATTTAGCCAAATTTATCAGCTTTGTTTACTGTTTGAAATAAAAGTGATAGAGAATTAGGATCGTTTTCATGTCTTTTGTAGTTTTATTGTGATTACACATGAGACCCCTGAGGAGTTCAAAATATTAATAAAAAATACTTCCTTGTCAGTGTTTTCTGTATCTTATAGAGACTGTTTCAGTTTCCCTGAATAAATAGATTCCCCCAATAGGTTTGTCTGATAATCAGTGGCTGCCAAAACTGAACTTAAATCAAAACTGAAACAGAAGTATGCTACAATATTTCATCCTTAATTTTAAAAGAGAGAACATGAAAACCATGTACAAAAATAATTTTAAAGCAAGATAACTGAACTTTTAAATGGGAAGTAAATGTAAAAAAATGAACATAATACATTAACATGGCAGTAGTGATTTCATTGTAAATTTTATTGGCAATGAATCCATGATGACTTTATAAATTAAAACACTTTCAAATTACACTCAAAAAAATCAAAACCACCAGGTCCTTTCTATGAAATTAACTTTCATGATATAATATACTCATATATTTCCACTTTGTAGGTGTGGCCCTTGAGCTTTGATATGCCCAAAGCTACTCGTAATTTCCTTATACTTACTGGTATACTAAATAACTCTGTAGTATCTTGAAGCAGGTTAAAATAATTCTGGTGATCAACTTGCCAGAGCTACTACCAGATAATCATAGAATCGTAAAGATTGGAAGGTTTTAGAGCTCATTTAGTCCAAACCTCTGCACACGCAGGGTCACCTAGAGCACGTGGCACAGGGCTGCATCCAAGCGAGTTTTGGAGATCTTCAGAGGAGACTCCACAACCTCCCTGCTCTAGGGCTCTGTCACTCTCACTGTTAGGAATTTTTCCTTAAATTCCTGCGGAACTTTTGGTGCTTCAGTTTGTGGCCATTTCCCCGTGTCCTATTACCGGCCACCACTGAAAAAAGGCTGGCCCCCTCCTCCTCCTCACTCCCTTCCTTGAAGTATTTATATACACTGTCCTCAAGGTTATCCAGTGAGAATGGTAGGCAAGAATTCAAATCCTATGGACCAGCTCATGATGTCTCTCTTGTAATGTCTGCTTTGTTTTTCTCTACTACTTGGCCATCTTATACTGAGCTTTTATGATTTTTCAGGATGGTGTCATGATTATATATTAGGAAGCCAACTTTGAGGGGGCCATATCAGTTTCTCTCTCCATTTTCCTTTGCAAATAGTTTGAACAGATCATAGGAAAAGCAAACTGTGGTTTTAAAGGTGAATTCCTTCTTAGCGATTCTGGCTTTCCTTCAGACAGAAGTACTCTGATAACAGCAGGGGAAAATTACCTTGTGCATTTTATTCAAACAGAAGAACAAGTTATCTCTCTGTCTTGGAGTCATATCTGACATTTAATCATCTCCTCGACAGAAGGTGGTTTTCTTTTACACAATTAAGTTTATTTTGTAATTCCATAGCTTGAGAGGCTTTCCTTGGTCTTGTTTATCCTGGCTTTAGAGAAAGCAATCTGTGCGCTGTTTCTGATAATTTTTCCCTTGTGTTCAGTTTGACAGATATTCCTTTGAATTGACTGTATAAAAATACTGTAGCAGCAGAGCAGAGCGAAGATCTAACTGTATTTATGTCTATATTCTGTCTTTAAACATGAACAGCTGTGCATACATTCATCTGTCTCATGTCTGACTCGATGCTGCCATCCAGAACTTTTTCCTTTTTAATAAACAAATGTTTCCTTCTTTAATCTGTGTACGTTTTATCTCTGTTCCTGCTACAAAATTTTCTTGTCCACATTTTTCAAACCATACTTGTATAATAAACAAAGTATGCAATAAGCACCCACACAGTAAATGGTAGTTTTTTAAGATACTACAGAGTAGCTGAAGTAAAATAAGCTATTTCTATCTTGCACGCCTTGCATTACTGCTTTGTTTTGGAAAGAAAAATCCTGCATTTATGAATACTGAAAGATTCTCTTCAAAATCAGTCTGTGGTCTTATAGTCTCATTTTCAGAAGCAAGGGACATTCAAAGCGAGTTCATGAATTTTCTATATGCAAAAGCCTAAAGGGATTGATAGCAGAAGCGTATACTTGTGCCTGGTGATATGAAATTTTTGCACTCAGTTCTCTCTGGCAGCTGCTCATTGATTGTGGTAATAACATTCATGTTCAGATTGTTATTCTCTGTTTTTTTGATGTCCCTCTGGAAAATGGAATAATTAAAAATATGATTGTACAGAACACTTTTTATCAGAATTTACAAGGTATTTACCTAAGAAAAGTCTTTTGCCCTTCAATTACTATTACTGAAACTAAAAAGCCCCCCATCTCCAATTCCCCTACTAAATTTACCCAGGACTTCTGAGAGAAGAGAAGATTTGTACGGAGTTCACTCAAGAGAAGTCCTAGGAAAAGCAGAGTAAAAAAGACATTTTCTAGCCTCTTATCTGCCATGTCCACATGAGAGATTCATTACTATTCTTTCTTGCATGATCAGGTGTATTTTTGGTATTAAGCTGCAAATTAATTACTGGGGCAATATTTTGAGATAGATTTTTGGAGAATGCCAGGAAGTTGGCATAAGAGAGATAGATTTTCTTTGAACTTGATGAAATATGCCCCGTGTCTGCAATGTTTTGCCTGGCCAGATGTCGCCAGTATTGCTTCATATGAAAACCAAGTTTTGGAATATTTTCAAAGCAGCACCTCCCGAGCAGTTGTTTCCAGCAGTAACTTAGCCCCTATTTAAGCAGAGCTACAGAGGGCTTTATTTCTAAAAGGGAAACAAGCTTCCAGCTATCTGAAAACTATATCTAACCCAGGATCAAAGAGAAAAAACACCATTGTTATCAGAGCTGTGTTGCTACTGCCATAATAAATTATATATAAGCTATAAGAATCATGCAATTTTAATAAAAGTATATCTACAGGCAATTCTGTGCTGTGCAGTTCTTTTTCTCTCAGCATGCTTTGTTTCATATACCTCAAATATCATGTTAATATTGCTTCATATTTTTTTGATGAATTGACTTTATAACTGAAATTGCTTTATTTTGGGGGAATGAGGTCTTCCAAATGGTTCTGCTTTACTTTCTGGAAAAGTAATCTAGCATATTTTAATATTGTGGCCCCAGAAACACACATTCACACATACATATTCAAATATTTCTATCCAACTTACACATAAATACTCTTTATAAGGTCTATTTTCAGTATCAGAAGGCAGAATTTGGCACAATCATGAAAAGCATCATATCAAAGCTGTCTTCTCAGTGATGTGCTGCAAGATTTGATGTGAATTGATGTGATGAGCATTTAGTACAATACAATACTCTTAGACTCTGATCCCACATGTTACCTAACAAAACCCTTAATAGAATCCCAATAATATGCACATAGTTCTGTGCTAGCGCACAGATCTAGCAGGGGAATCCAGTTCCCCATGGTAGATACCTGAGAGTGTATTTTTTGTCCTATGTGTGTGTGTGTATGTGTCTGTATTCAAATGCTTATTTTAGTGTCTACATTTGTATTACCATTTGTGCCTGATAATATGTCTTCCTCTAGCATTTCATCTAGCACAAAACGTGCTTATTTTACAAAACATACTATTATTAATAGGAAAACAGAAGAAAAGATGTAGCAAAAATTGTCTTTTGCTTTTCAATCTAGAATTCGTGTTTAAAATTTTTCTTATTCAGAAATGTATCCAGATAAATTCTCCACAGTTACACAAGAAAAACCCCATTGAAAATAGAAATTTCTTGGAAATTTGAAGGTATTTTTGGCTTTAATGGTGTATCTACTTTTATGCTGTGCTGCTATGTCACACTGCCTTTACCACACAAGCCAAAGCTAAAGGATGTGATCAGAGCTGTGCCAAGCCTAAGCTAATAATATCGGCATATCAAAGATTTCCTGGTGTATGGAAAATTTAGATTGTCATCTCCACAAAGGTAAAATTGGCAGAAGGGAGTCTTAAATCCAGATCTTCTAAATAGACACCTGTAATCGCTAAATTGCAAGGCATGTCAAAGACTCTCCCCTTGCATTTATCACCTCCACATCTACTTATTAGGCTGCAGAGTGATTTAGGTTTTGCATGATGTCATTCGTGCTCTAAGGATACTGCACTGACTATCATCAGGAAAGGGCTCATTTCTGGACTCCAAAAGGAGAGAGCTGCCTCTCTGGATTTCAATTGCCATTATATAGTAGAGATATAAACTTATGGTTTATATCTCTGCATTTCCTCACGGCAGCAGAGGTAGTTTGTGCCCCAGGAGAGGAAGGAATTTCTGTGAATCTTATAAGATTTCTTCCCAGGCACTATGAAGGAGCCTTGGTGTCTTGTGTGTTGCTGTGGGCCGCGCTCCATGGCAGAGCATCCTGGAGGCTCAACGCAGAACCCCAGCAGATACCCTTCTGCCCTTCTGAGGTTTAGAGGGAGTCACCTGCCTTTTAGCCTGTCAGAAATTGTCAGATACTTCAGTTATGAGATATGTCATCTTTAAAACTCAGAATATTTAGGATCCTTGTTCTTAGCATTTATTACTTGCAACAAATTTTACAGATTTATTACAATAACAAGAGGTTCTAGTTGATATCAGTAGTCTATTATATAAGGTCCTATACAAGCAGAAGCCTCAGGAAAAGAAGCCTATAACACACAAACCTGATTGATAGTGAGAGATTTAAGGTACCATATTTTGTTAAAAAATGGGAAATTATCTGCTTCATGATTTCTCAGTTCAGTGCAGAATGAATGCTCCCTTTTAACCAGAAAATGTGCATTGTCAAAATATGAAACTTTAACTAGATCTTTACAGAGTCCAAATAAAACCTCACCTTCCTGGTACATGGTCATAGGTTGACTCAGCACAGGTCACATCCATACAGCTAAGGATGTGAATATCCTTGTCCATGACAAGCGCAAGAAGCCACTGGCTCCTGCAGCCCCAGAGCCCATATGGTGTCCAGAGAGTGATCCTAGCATAGGCCAAGCCAACGTGATGCTACCCTAGCAGGACAGGTTTCGAGCCCTTGCTCTAGCCCTGCTGAAGTCATGGACAAGCAGGTGGCCCTGCAACACACAGGAGTCCAGACAGAGCACTAGCACCAGAGAGGTCCAGCTCAGGAGACCCTCCACAGGGACATGCTGTGCCACAGCATCTTCCCCAGGTCCCAATTATGGACGGAAAGCATGAGCAATGCCCCGTTTCTACCAGGACAGAAAGAATGGTGAAGCATTGGAACAGTTTGTCCAGGGAAGTGGTGGAATCTCTGTCCTTGGCAATGGTCAAGAAATGTGTAGATGAGGTGCATAGGGACATGGTTTAGCAGGCATGGTGTTGTAAGGGCTTAAGGTTGGACTCAATGTTCTTGAAGTTCTTTTCCAACCACGATGATTCTATGATTATGTGATTACATGAGGTACTTCACTTGGCTCATGCTGTTAGCCTGGCAGAGGGCTTCTACACAGATCTGGTCATTGTAGTCCAGAGCCAAGGGCTAGCTGTGGAGGCAGCTTGGCCACTCTGCTCCTGGGGAAGCCACATCTGCCCCTTCATTCATAAAATCCATGATCCTCAGATACAGTATTGCAGTTCATATCCACAGTTCCTTTAGCCACAGAGCAAACATTTAACATCACTAGGCAGGAAAGGGTCAGGGATGAAGCCCTTGCTAATATTATCACGCATTTGACTGCCACTCTGCTTCACTGTCTGCTTCTCAGTAAAAGTACTGCTATAGTACATTGCTAATTTTCCCTGGTGCATTTTGAAGCAAGGGGATGCTCATTTGATGAAAACATCTTGAATTTTAAGAAGCTGCAAAAGAGTCTGTAATTCTGGCAGATTGCAAAGGAGAGGAAATTTGTGGTTTTGAATAATATAAAGCGGCGCCAGCTCCCTTCTACATTTATTCCAAGGGAAATTTTATTAACAGTTGGGAAACACAATCTGACTCCAGGTTTCACTATCACAGACCTTTCAGATGTGACTTCTTTGAGCAACTGCAGCACAGGAGCTTTCTGCAAGGCATTCACAGCAGAGCAAGGAGCCCGTGCAGACTTGACCTGCTTGCTGGATGCTTATTAAGGGCAAATCTGTTTTGTCATGCTATGCCCTTTACAGTGACACTGAAAAGAGCAGGCTCCACATTTTGAGGCCACTCTACTCTTTCCAGATGGCAGCAGTGATGGGTCCAGGCCTGACAGTGGAACGGGCACAGCTCCATGGCATCACTATGCTCATGGCTTGGACGCGGACATGGCAGAGAGGAAGAGCTGGGACCACTGGGAGACTGGTGCTTAGTGAAACTGGCCCCAGCAGCCTCACAGCTCCTCGACGAGCCAGCTCTGACTCAGGACAGGAATGTGGGATGTGAGTTCACAAGTGAGAATTCAGCAACATCTGGTTCACATTTACCCCAAGAAGGTTTGCCTCAGACACCAGCCGCTTGGACTGATACAGAAAGGGAGTGTAATTCTCAGGCATCTTCGAACTCAGCACAGTTTCTGAACCCGAAGCGTTGAATTAGTGCTTAAGGAAACCATCTGAAATCAGATGGCTCAAATGGAGACATTCTGTGAGAAGCTGTGACTGTTTATGTTAGAAAACTGATTTCTCTTCTCCTTTGTTGTCCCTACTCTCAGAAGAATCCACATACAGGCTTTGGGGGAAGGATTTGGCTTGCAAATGGGCAAGTTCGCTCAGCAGCACAGTAAAAGTGCAGGAAAGCTAGAATACTTGTTTTACAGTATGGCATGTACCAACACCAGTGTAATTAGAGCAACTGCTTCTTCACTATTTTCTTAAGCACAACTTGACCTACAATTGGAAATCAGAAGCATGCCAGATGTTACCCTCATTTCCCACAAGATGGTGACAAAATAATTCTAACTGCTTAGCACTTTGATTTGTAGTACATATAGATTTAACAACTTCAAATATTTTCTTGCCACACAGTTACATTAAACTCTGCTGATATTACATACTTTGTGCATATTTTAATGATTTGCTCATTTGGCAGAAGTTCATGTTTTTAAGCACTTTCTTGATGGTATTTCAAATTAACATTAGGACTACATGCTGAGTTTCGGTCCTCCCACATCAGGAGTCACCAGTTCCCTAGATGTTGGAAAAGGAAGAACGTTTTTATTGCTTCTGATCATCCCTTTGCCAAATTACTCCCCTTCCCCTGCCTCTGTATATGTATGTGTGTGTGGTCTGATGTTTCATAAACTCTTTTCTGAAGGACATATGAAAAATACATCCTTGGTAAACCTGCTTGAGAAAAGAAGTGACATGACTACATGGCAGACATATGGCCACCAGAGCAAGTCCAGGCATGCAGTGGGGAAGAGCTGAGACTCCTGAGCAGCAGGAATTCAGCTGGAAAACCTCTCCATCTCCAACCTCCAGCTAGTGTAATACTCTTCTTTTTCTTTTTTTTTTTTTAATAACTATTCTTACTTTGGGTCATTTGGTCTTCTGGGTACCCAAATGGAAACACCTAAAGGCACCTGAATTGCAAAATTGACCTCTTATAAATCTGGCCATCAAAATGGGCACTGGAAGATGGAGGAATCCCTCATGATGAACCACTTCTCTAATTGAGATAAATGTATCAGACGCTGTGCAGAAGATGTTGCTTCCTTGGGTGCTGAAAGGTGTTTTAGAAACTGCAAAGAAGAAAAAGTGATTTTACAGACTGTCGAAGGGAACTCTGTGAATACCTAGCTCTTGATTTCAGTGAAAGCAGGAGCAGATTTTCACAGACTGAATGGCTCTGGCCCTGTAGGTGTCTGAGAAAGACTGTAAAGAAAATACATTCCTGTTGTAGCCATGGGTTTCTATCAATAGATGGCAAGATCAGATTAGTCCTTTAGAAAAGGCTCAGAGATGGGTTTTGAGGACTTGAAAGCCATATGACCAGGTTTTCCAAGTATAATTCACAGTGATTTAAATTTAAATTTGAATTTGGTAGCTAAATCTCTTCCATTTCTGGCCAAAAATACTACTTAAAAAAAACTTCGGCTTTCAGGAGCCAATGTTAAATGCAGATCTTGTGTGAGAGAATTGGGTTTGCAATGACATCCATCTCACTTTGAACAAATTGGCCCGGCTGTCAGAGGTAATATGGCCATGAGAGCGAGGCACCTGCCCCCCAAATTAGCCCTCTGGGAACACATGTGGAATATTTCGAGAATCCCACTTCCCACCTTCAACACCGCAAAGACATCCACTGTGCATTCTTCTCTACAGATACCAGTCAGAACTAATGCAGGATGGTTGTGATGCACTTGTAAGTTTTAATGCTACATATGAGATCCAGTTGGGTTTATAGGAACATCAGTTTGCTCCTATGCTGGGAGACTGGAATCTAGCCAAATGAAAACACACATTTTTATGGCAGTGTAAGCGGAAGCAGAAAGATAGTTTGGGTTCAGGGACCTCAGCAGCAGCAGTTTATGGCTCTAGCAGGGCTTGTTTTCCCACTTCAATTTTAATTTTAATTTTAAGGGTTGTGTTTTTCTCTCTCTTCAAATATGATGTAAACTCCATCCAGGATCTGCTCAATGACAAAATCCTTCACAGATATACATGTTACAAGGTGTTCTAGATCTGTGCTGTACTTCTACCTCTCTCTGGCCCCTGGACATGCAAGAAGCCCAAGGCAGGGACGTGGGGTGTGTTACAGCTGTGTGCATCTCTTTATTAGCAATTTTGAACATAAAAGCAAAGTGAATGATCAAAAACACAACTATGTTTTGTCTCAAACTGGTCTACTCACACTTGCTGCATAAATTCCTAATACGAATCTAGGTGCCTACACCCCTGCATAAATAAACATGACTTCACTGTGAGCATCTGCCATTCCCATGACCGTCGCAGACACTATTTAAATGTGCAGTCTTTTGCACCCAGCTGTGCAAGTTTTGGTTTATGTTTCCAGAGGCCTATAAGAAAGCTCATTTTTGTGCAAATATTTTAAAGGCAAAATCAAAGCGATCTGGAAGAAAGCCCCTAGGCTTACCATGAATTCTGGGCGAAAGGAAGGAATGCTGATAAAGATTGCTCCTTGCAGGAGAGTACAGACACAGTGCCAATCAATGCGGCTTTATAGAAAACAGCTCTTGTCAGACTCACCTGGTATCATTTTTCAAGCTATTTTAAATGGATGTTATAACAAAGTAAAATTGGTTAATCAAGGTTGTATGACAGATACAGACTTTTGCAGGGCATTTAATGTGGTTCCTCATGCTTTTTTCATTTGTAGAAGCAACAAAAATGTAACTATAGAAGAGAAAATATCCTCAGATGACTACATCTGAGTCAGATCCTTCCAGGACTGGTTCTTAGCTCTATGCTTTTTAATGTATTTACTAGCAACAAGTGAAAAAATTAATTAAACTGTGAATGCAAAACTCTGCACAAAATAGAAAGAAGGAAACAACACCTATTGCAAAGAACTGGTCACAGACGCTGGCAAATCTAAAAACTTTGCACAAGCAAAGATACATTTTGACATAGCCAACTGCAAGGCTTGGAGAGAGAAGGTTTGGTCTCACAGGCACCTACTGTCTAGGAAGAAGATGCACCCAAAATGCAAAGACCATCCTGACAGAAACAAGAATGAAATAATCACTAAGTAATCTCAAATACGAGTTCAACTTTCTACTGTATCTGAGCCTGAAGGGAACTTGTGAAGAACTCAGGTTTTATTCCACTAATTTTTAGACATCTTTTTAGGAAGGGATCAATTTGGATGATATGCTCTGATGATAGTGATAGGACAAGGGGCAATAGGTCTAAGTGGAAACACAGGAAGTTCTATCCCTATGTGAAGAATAACTTCTCTCCTTTGAGGGTGCCAGAGCCCTGGCACAGGCTGCCCAGGGAGGTTGTGGAGGCTCCTTCTCTGCAGATCTTCCAAACCTGCCTGGATGCAGCCCTGTGCCACATGCTCTGGATGCCCCTGCTGGAGCAGGGGTGTTGGACTAGATGATCTCTAGTCCAACCTAGACAGAGAGATGATCTCTCTTACAACCTCAAACATTCTGTGATTCTGTGATTGTGTGATATGTCTAATTTTAAGTTGTTTTGAAAGTAATTAATTGCTGAAGATATTTATCAAGGACCATTGGGGATCAATGAAGATTTTGTGAACATGATTGAACCTTTGGCTAAACAAAAAAGTCTAATTTAATTACAGCTGGAATTTGCAATAATTTTAAAAAATCTTTCAGAAATGAGGCTAAATCACAGAAGTATTTAGATAGATAAAGACTTCTATAAGTCACCTATCCATCTTTCCTCCATCACATTTAAAGGAAGGCCAGCTATGTCCAGTTTTTAGGTTGGGTATATGGGAAACTGAACTACAAACTGGAGACAACCCAAATGCCCTGAGTTCTGTGTCATTGCTTTATCCACAAGTAAATATTTTAAAGCATTTTTGTGTTTTCCTCTGCAGACCACAAGATACATAATCTGTCTACTTGAATTGCTCTTGCTCTTGCTAAGAGGCTTTATCACCACAGGTGTGCTGGAGCTGGAAATAGCTAATAAGAGAAGAAGCAGAGGGCAATGACAGTCTGTGGAGGAGGAAGGAGCAGGGAAATGGGCTGCCTTGCAGCACACACATCTGCAGCCACCCCAGCCCCAGGGAGCTATGCAGACAGCAGCAGTTATGGGCACCAGGATGGCAGTTTCTTGAGACTTCCCAGATGCAGGGGCAAAACAGGCAGCACAGAAAGTAGATTCATCTGCCTAGTGTGACATACAGCCCATATGGTTTTGCCCCAGCAAGCGATGGAGGCCTCTGGCAGGGGCAGAGTGTCCAGGGTTGAGTAATGGTGCCATCCTCTCTGCATCTTCAAAACTCAGCCTTGTCATCACTTCTGTGGCATTTCTTGCTCGTCTTCTTGAGAAAAAGTGGCGCTTTCTGAAATTTCCGGAGCAAGATATTCTCTGAAAACTGCCTTTTGTTACACGTCTTCTGAAAACATGAAATGTTGTGGTGTTTGGGAACACGCAGGAGAAGAAAAGCTCAGTGCTGGATTAAAGCCATTTTTGGCATAAGATGAAAGACAGTCTCTAACACACACATACACACACAAACAGGAAGGAAAGCTCTCAAGGGCACAATGAATTACAGTTCATATCTCTTCTTGGCTGTCAGAGATAGTTACTGGCACGGGCTCTGCTGAAGAAGAAACCCGAAGGGATTTACAGAAACAAATCCTCAGCTGGTGTATACCTTGCATACCAGCATAGCCCACAGCGCTCTACGCAGCAGGCACAAGTAGACTAGTGTATGATGATACACAAGCATAATGAATATTTTTCTCTTAATTGAATTTACTTCAGCTTCCTGTAGTGCATGGAACGAAACAAAGGTTTGGTTGTTTCATGTTGTTCATGAGAAGTTTGAGATTATCAGAAGTTTTGCTTTAACCACAGTGAGGACAGTCTCATTTTTTTTATGCATAACTATGAGTAATAAACTCTAGAAATATTTAATATAGAAAACTGAGTACTCAACATGAAAAGCAGACTTGCCTGTTGTATGTGGGCTGGTCCATTTTTGCTGCTGCTAGAAATGACTGCAAAACCAGTCAGGTTACAGACAGCAGATTCATAGAAAAATCAGCTGGAAGGTAACCTGAAAGTCACCAAGCCTTCCTTGATAGATAAGACAGTATAGCTTGCATCAGTTACAGCTGAGAAACACAACTTTGAATGCCTGTATTTGCAAGCAGCACTCCCAGTTAAGCTGTGGTTTATTTTGCAATTGGTGCTAGGCCTTTGTGCCAACCATGTAGCTCCAGGCAAACATGTAGAATCAGAATTGAGCAATGGGAATTGAGTAATGGAGAACCTTGCATTCATGTGTGAATATACTACACAGACTTGTTTCGGATGAAATACTGGGATCAAAGGAGGGAAATTTCCATTCAATGATGGAGGAGGATTAAAACCAAGCTGGGCTGGAAAAAAATGACTGGAGAGATGTCATTGCCTGGCACTTGCTTCAGACACTCTCTGTTCCCATGGTGGCCATCACTAGAGGGACATTTGTCTTGGCTGCAGCTTCCAACATGAACAAACAGGTAGCTCCATACTGCTTCTGGTCTCCAGACAGCAACCTGCTCTCCTGCATGCCAGGTCAGGTAGATATTTGTTGCTTATTGATTCTGGTGCTATATTCAGTTTATTTTGCTGCCTGCTCAAGCTTTTCACCATGTCCTGATTGCCCGATTGCTTTTGCAATCCTAGCACGTATGCACCACGTCGAGGTGTTGGGGTAATGCTGGGGAATGTGACAGCCCTGCTCAGGGGATGGCAGGGATTTTTCTCACCCAAGGGAGATTGTCAAGCTGCTTTTGGAACCCAGGAGGCCCTGCTGCGGAGGGTAGGATTGCCACAATAAACAAGAAACACAGCTTAAAGCTGCAACGTGGACAAGTTACGAGTGTAAATTAGAAGCCTAAATCCTCCTCTGCAGCTCTGAAGATCTGCAGCAATAATTTGAGCCACATGTCTGACTAAATTAATGACACATTTGAATATGGCTTGTAACTGAGCTTAATCCTTACCGTATTTAGCAAGTTGGTGTCTGTAAGTGGCAGTCACTACAATGAAGCTGGAGAGGACGGAGGAGCCCAACTGGAGCATCCGCCTCGGGAACGGGCAGCAGTGGCCCTTGAGCTGCAAGCAGAGGCCGAATATTTCTCTGATTACAGAAGGAAGAGAAAGGAAACAGTTAATTAGCCTGTCTCTGTTACGTGGGTGTTTCTCATGGCTGGGGACATCATGGGTCTGGGCTGCCACTTTAGCGACACTAAGTACTCAGCTGGTCCTGGCACCCGCCTGAGACAAACTCCACGGGTGTCCTTCCATGGAAGAGCCTGCCAAGCTCCATTCATGTGAATTTGGTTAATTATATGGTTAATTATAACTGATACGAGCATGTTCCAGGCTCTCCTGGATGTAACACCATTGTGCATGTCTTTTCACGCGAGCATCACAGAGTGTATTCTCAATTATTTATTTATCGGAAATATTTTAGTAAAATAACAATAATAATAATAAAAAAATGACTAAGAAGCTTAAAGGAGAAGAACTAGGGGCAGAAGATAGAGAGATGCTAAGGGATTTTCTTACTCTGTTTTTTGTAAATATTGTGGAGCATGTTATAGAAAAATTTTAGCCATCTGTCTAATGGATATTAGCAAAGTGGAGACTGTGTTAAAAATAAAGTGCCAGGTTGTCCTCTGCAGAAAGTTAATAAAAAGAAGGAAGTGAAAGACTGCTCATTATTTTTAATGACTTGGCTTTCCAGCAGAGTGCCTGTATCTCCCTGCCTTTTCATTCTGCCTTATTTCAGTTCATTATGGCACATTAAACTGTGCAGGACAATGCTGGCTTTGTTCTCAAGCACTGAATTTATCAAGAGGCCCCTCGGCTCGGACTGACCAGGCTGTTAATCACAGAGCTGGTACCAGGCAGAGGATGCCGAGAAGAGCCCGGCAGAGCTCCCAGCGCCTGGTGAGTCCAGGGATTGCCCAGGGACCTCGGCAGACACAAGCCCTGCCTGCACGTGCCTACATCTCTTGCTGGCTGGGTGGGATGAGTGTCTTTTTTTGTGCCAAATGATGTTGGCTTTAATAGCTTTTGAACTGTGGGACACATTCTGACCCTGCATGTGCAGAGAGGTTGGACTACATGACCTCTGGAGGTCCCTTCCAACCTTAAGCATTCTGTGATTCCATGGTTCTGCAGTTGGGGACATGGAGGTTCAGTCGCAGCACTCAGCTGTGTGCTCCTTGCAGGGTGGCAGGACGCAGGTAGAAGAGCTAGAAGCAGAAGCTGCATTTCCAGATTTGAGAAATAACACTTTCTGTAATCAGTCTCATATGCAAAAATACACGCCACAATTCTCTTAGTTTAAAACTATTCTGATTTGCTCTCTGTCTTCATCAGGACCTATGTTGCAGCCAAGTCTGTAGAGTGCTACTTTCTCAGTGATTTCTTAAGAAATGCGAGACAGGATGTATTTTTCAGGGCTCAGAGAAGTCACCTGAAAGAGATTCACATACAGCCCTGGGGTGGCTCCAGGGAGTTTCTTTCAGCTCCATACAAACTTATTTGCCAGTGACTTTGGCCATCACTTTCTGCCTCTTCTTCTTGACTGTTAAAACCTTTACTTATCACAGGCCATGGCCCTCAAATGACTGAGCTCAGCAAAATGACTTCCTGGATCTAGTATATAATCTCAGTGCACAAGCCCTAAGTGCTGTGGAGAGACCTGGGACAGCATCACAAGAAAGAGGAAAACTTGTCCAGTGGTGGCTACAGCTGGAGGACCACCCCACCACTGACTCTTCCAGTGTTTTTCTGGTAGCTGTTTGTCCCTGGCTTCAGCATCCTTTCCAAGGGGCTAAGGAGGCCCTTGGGAAGCCCAGCTCTCTTGGAGTAGTGGCCTTGGAATAGTGGCCTTCCTCCTGGCCAACAAGGAGACTGAGTTTCCTGGGACAGCACTAAGGGTCAGACAAGATGGATGGAAGCTGTTGTTTATCACTTGAACTCTCGATACACCAGGCTGACTGATATTGTAAATTCACATCTTCTGTTAACACAGAAATACACCAAAGGTGATTTAAACTGACACATCAGGTTTTTCTGCCTATCTTAATCTGGAAATAGAAGCCATAGCCAGAAGTGTATTTTCCTTATCTAAACCTAGAAATGCTGTTGTTTAGGAAAAAAAAGATTCCACCATGATCCATTCAATCTGATGACAGAGCAACATGAAAGCTTCAGCCGGTCAGTGCTCTTCTTCCTTTATTTGTTGGTTTGTTTTCCAGCCCTACTAGACATGAAAATTGGCTGTACCCTGAAAAGACTCTGAAAAAACACTCTTTTTTATATAGTTCATTAATAAGAAGAACATTTTCTAGATGTCTACTGACAAACTAATTGGAAACCAGGGGATTTGCTGGATTGCAGGAAAAACGAAGGAAAGCAAAACGTTCAGGCAGATCACTGAAGATGTTCCTCCTGGGAGGCAACTAGTAACTGATTTCATTTCCCAGAGGCTAATCCTGCTCTAATTGACTTAGTATTAGACTCCAAAGGAAAAAAATCCATTGTGGCCATGACAACATATCACGGGAATGTGTGATTGTGGCTCCACTTCTTAAAACACCGGAAGACAAGGGGTTGCAGTGGAGTCTGAAGTGACATAGCATAAAATTTAGCGTGCACAGATCTGATCTGCATTCCAGTCCTATCTGGGTACCCAAGTTGGCAATACATTATGGAAGGGAAGCGTGAGGAGCATTGGTTCATTTTGAGCATGATTCATGTGACTCAGAAGTTTCAAACTCCTCGGTCTTCTGGGAGAAAACACTACATCTTTCTAGGCAAAGGTCAGAAAACCAAGTATCACATGTTTCACAAAAGACACCCTTGCAACTATGGCTTACTTGTGAACTATGTAAACCAAGCCATATATGTATGAATCAAACTCAAGACAGCAAGAGCCCAAAGCTGTGAGAGGTGATACTATGTGCTTGGTACTACAGCAGAAGCTTTGAGAATAAAAGTGTATCAAGATACAGTAAGTCTGGGAGCTGAGCAAAGGTTGAGGAGATTTGCATTTTACAGCACTGGGAAAATCTATTGTGCCTCTCTCTCATTAACAATTTGAAAATTGTTTTGAGTACCTAGAGTATATAATTAAAATACATAGCCAGAAAGGAATTCAAATTTGGTCTAAATTACACTGAGGATACAGTGTTCAGTTTTCATCATTTTTCTTGACAAAGACTTTTTGGTATTAGAAGAACAGAAATATTATTACTAAAATAAGAACTATTATGAAATGCCTAAGGGATACAATTCATTATCCAGATAAACTTTCAAACAAGCAGGCATAAATGCATGCTAAATTACAAGAAAATTCCTGTGAAATGACATATTTCTTCCTTGGTAGACCAGATGATCTCAGTTTCATGAATACTAGTACTCAGAAAACAACATTGTCCAAAGAAGACACAATGAAGACACAATGAAGATCAAGTTGGTTATATAGGATGATTTTATTTTAAACCAAAGAAACCAAATGAAAAAAAAAAAGAGGAAAATCCAGAAAGATAATACACTCAAGCAGAAAAGAAGTATTTCCACCAGTTCTATAAAGGATTTGGTGTAAAGGCCTCTTCTCCATCAGGAAAGAAATGAGTAGGTATGGAAAGAGGGAGCTATGTGAAAATTATAACTTCATGAATAGCTGTAACCTTGCAAGGAAGATGTAAAAATCTGGTACCTTCTGCTGAGAGAGGTTTTTCAAGTAGAGCTTTCTTTGTTTGTGAGGGAAAAGTGATAGAAAAAGGAATAGCCTATGACTAGACAACTGGAATTATTTTGCTTTGCTGGAGTATATGTATGTGCAAGTGATGGGCATGGCTATGTACTTGGAAAACAGGAGACTGATTTACACTCACTAGCTGTCCTGGAAAGGTTATGGTTCACCCAAGATACACCTAAGTGGAGACAAAGAATTAGAAATGTTTCTCTCTGAAGTCAGCATGTTTTGGATGGAGAAAGAGATGTGCTGTCTAGCTGAGAGCAGGGACTCATTTCACCCAGCAGATTCAATGTGGGAACACTTTAGCAAACACCTGGATATGTGCTTAAAGAAGGGGTCAAAAATTCAAGGCGTAGATTGTCAAGAAGGTTATGAATTTCCAATACTTTCTCCAAAGACACATTTTCTTCTCTTACAGACACAGAGATACTCTGGTATACTTTATTAAAATACTCAAATTAGAAAATGTAAAAATAGTTAAAATGATTTAAAAATTTGGCCTAACAAACATAAGTGGCAGAAACAGTGAAAAAAAGCTCTCCAAGAAATTGTTACATTTCTTACTTATTAGGACATTTCCTTGATTTTAAACATAATTTATTCCCTTTCTGGTTTCTGCATATTTGCTTTGAAATATCTGTAATTCTTTCTGACACAGATCTAAGGCAATGCAGTGTAGTCTCATCTGGGAACAGTATACAAAGAAAGTGAAATTATCCCAAAGCTGTAATGAAAATAAAAACAGTAAATAATATTTAAAGTTTACAATGAAAAATTGGACTAGATCAGGGATAAGTGAATCTTGTCACTCAGAAACGTAGACGATGTTAGAGAGACAAGGATCAAATCATACTCTGCACAAGCAGGCCTGAGAGAGCCATCATTTCTCCAGGTTCTTGGACTCATCATCCCTGTTTTCTAGCAGACTTGTGCTTTGTGGCTGACTGACTTTTTAACTAAATTATAAAAAGAGGGAGGCATGAACTATTTCCTCAGTGAAATACACTTAGAAGAGAGAAACTGGCTGAAGAGAGAGGTTAATAAGATCAGGCTGTGAAATTTGCCTCCCGTGGAGGCTCCTTCCCCGCCAAGGTCCTCCCCACGAGGAGAGGACACTGGGAGTTGATAGATCCAGCCCTGTTCACTAGCAGAGCTGTTAGGACAACACAGCGCTTGGCTTGCCTGGTTCTTGGGTGAATTAGGGCATTTGCTCTGTAGTGGTCTGCATGGCACTGTGCATGAGCACTGGGTTGACACGGACTTTAATTCTGCATCATGCTTTGCTGCTCTATAATATTACATAGAACTCAACGGTTGTCTCCCTGTTTGGTGAACACAGTTCTTGAAATAAGATTAATGTTGTCTCAAGGGGTCACTTTTCAGCCTGCTAACCAAAAGCCATGCAAGAGAACAAAATTAAGGTAGTGAGGCCAAGAACAAGCTGTGCTGCATATCTCTGATTTAAGAAGAAAACCTTTTAGACCTCTTTATAAGGAAATCTGTTAAACCCATAGATTAGGATTTTCGTGGTCTATGAGCCCTCCACTTTCATGTGAGGAAAAGCTTGTCTTCATGCGTGCTGGGCAATGGCACAGTCAGGAGTGATGCCAGGGGAAGAAAAATGCTAAAATAAACACACATACACATACATAAATTCTCACCGAGAAACAGCAAAATGCAGAATACTGCATGAACCTACTTCCCAACGAATATTATCTCACAGCCTTCTTTGCGCAGACACAACTTGTGAGAGAGCAGCCTGGTTGCAGCCCTGCTAGTTTTGCAGCCTTCCTGAAGATGACAGTACAGCTACAGAAACCACAGGTGAAATATGTCCTCATAATGAGAAAGCTGGTATTTCTTTTGTGTGGTTGCCATTTGCCACTTCCATTTTTGTCACTTAAGAAGTTTCTAAAAGATAGACACATTTTTTTTTTCTCTAAATTATTCTAGAGAGGCTGTGAGAATGTTAATACTTATGGCTCTGCCTATCTGGGAAATTAGAGCTCTTCGTATTGCAGTATAACTGTTCTGAGCATCCTGTATCAAGGAAAAATGAATCCCAAGGTTCAAGCAGGCTTGGGAAAAAAAGAGAATATTTTATGAGCTATGATCTCTGTGATCAAAGCAGCACCAAAAAGCATCGCTGTCTGCAGATAAAATAAAGATGTAGAATAGGCAGAAAACCTAATGCTCACTTCCGCATATGAGGGCCTGTGTTTCTGAACTGCCCTCTCCCCAAAAACACCAACCTTCAGGATGCAAGCCTGTGCACACAGCTATATGTATCAGGTTGTGGAAATCTCTATTTTATTCCATTTCAATCTGCAGATAAGTGCACACGGATTGCCTGAACCTTGCCTTGCTGCTAAGAGGGCTGAGCTGTGCTGGGTGGGAGCAGACAATAGGGGGCACTCCTGCATTTCCACAGCGTAACTTGTAATCACGCTAGCTGGTAGCAAAGGTGGCCGTGACAGTCCATGATAAAGAGTGTCGCAGGAAAAATACCAAATTAACATAACACCGTAAGGAAGCAGAAAATCTGTCATAAAAGGATAAAAAAGAAAGAAAGAAAAAAAGGAAAATATAGGGAGGAGGGAGTAATGCTCGAAGGAATCCCGGTGCATCATGGTGAGAGGGTTTGACTGCAGATGTCTGCATAGAGGGGAGCATAAGGTTTTGCTGAAGCAGAGATGGCAACAAAGCTCTCATGGGGTGAAAGAAAGGCTGGATGTTAAGTATAATTCACAGTAGTGAGCTATAGCTGGCCTCAGGCCCCCCACAAGCTTTTAAATCTTCAGAGTAATGAAAAAGGGCAGAGTAGGGGCTGAGAACAGTTGAAGAGATAGAGCTTGAAGGGCAAGTCCTCATTTTACTAATGAAACAGTTTGGGCTGCCTACACCAGGTCACTCAAGAAAGTTAAATAAATCAATCAGCTAAAGGTGTGAAGTCAATTTATATAAGTTATAGCGTATTAAATCTCTGTGTGAATAGTTTCCTTCAGAGTAAATCGCCTTAGATTACTACAGCTTAATTTTCTAAATTAGCAGAAACAAAATATGTTTTGATAGTGAAGTAAAGCAAGATGGAGAGAGAATAAATATCCAGTTAATAAATTAGCCATATGGACAGGGTCTACCTTTGTTTTGAGAGTCTATTCAGGAAGAGAAAAAAATGTACCTTGTTTACAAACGGCATGTAAAAATCTTGGATGCAAAAAGGCACAAGAAGAAGAAAGTGTGATTTGGCTTCAAAGCACAAACCTTTCAGTGTTTGCTGATCCCCTGCAAGCCCCTGTGCTACCAAGGGCTCTCTAGATTTAGTAGATTTGATGTTCAGAAGACAAACAGCCAAAACAAAAGATTTAAGCCTATAATATTGAAATGAGTTTCCTTTCTTTACTTCTATAGTTATCTCTAGAAAATCAGCAAAACAACTACTTCATAATTTTTATAGGACAATTAGTGCCTTTTCAAGTAAAGAGGTCTTTGAAATGCATGCAGCCTGCAGAAGCTGCACCTCAGATTTATGTTCCTGCTTCTAGGCAACCAGCTTTATAAAATCCTCTCTGAAACACTTGTCAAGATTTTTCTTTCCTGTTTGAATGGAGAGCTCCTGCTCAGCCCCACACATCTGTCCCTGCCTTGGGACTCCTGCTTTATGGAAGATCTCTTTTCCCTCCTAGGAACAGGTAAATATCCACAGCATCAGAGTACTCCCTCCTCCACCTTCTCCATGTCTTTGCTCCAAGAGTAAGTTGAGGTGGTTTGCAGAAAAGCACTAGTTTGGGACTAGCTTGCTCCTGAGCTTTGGCTTTAAGAAGGGGACAGCACCAAAAACTAATGGGCATCAGCCATTCCAGGGCTGTTGTCTGTATCCTGAGCCTTGGCTCAAGCCCAGCAGCAAGCAGAACTGCAGCAGCTTCCAGGAACAGGAAGATCCCAACTGCTTGACAAAGAAGGCACAAGGAAAGGCACTTGAAATCCCTCACAGACTAACTGCATGCCTAACTTTTGCCCTAAGAATTGTTTCCTGAAAACGTATGCACAGCTAGTTAGAGGTGACATCCTCTAACAAGAAGACCAAGTCCTGCAAGGACTTACAGCTACAGTAGTTAATAACCACAATCATGAGTGACATGTCTTCAAACAGTTTAGTGTTACCCAGCCCCTTCACACATGGGGCTAAGTAACTGTCTCCTACAAGCTTGAGTTTAGGCCCAAATATTTTTATACTCTCTTACAAATTAGCCACATTTCAAGAAATTAAATGAGAGAGAAGAAGAAAAAAATAATCCTCTGAGTATAAGACAAACGTCTCCAAAAGAAAGAAGTTTGAGCATATATTTGTCCTCAAACAACAGAAGGAAAATCTTAATACTGCACATAATGTTTAAAATCTGTCAGGAAAGCAGACTGGGAAGGACAAGAACAAAATGTTGAATCTCGGTAAGCAGCAGCTGAAACAGGCTCTAAATTAATCAGGATTCTTAGAAACTCTAATAAGAAGAGGCTGATGAGAAACAGCTGTACCCAATCCCTATAAAAACCTTCAAAAAAAAAAAAAAAGAAGGGAATTAAGTGATAATGTCAATGGAAGGGAATATCATCACAGGATGGTCTCCTGCTGCTACAAAATGCCAGAGCAAAACCAAGTATTTTTCCAATAGAAATGATTATGATGAAACTTGGTCTTGTTTTCAGTTCTTGCAGTTTATTTCAGCTCTGCAGTGTGGTAAAACAGATATCATGGGGGAAGACATTGGATGTTTCTGAGCATTGAGAATAAAAGCATTCAGTTCTGATGTTTATTGAAGACTATATTCAAAACATCTACTCTGCCCACACCATACAACATTGCATGAGAAGTATACATATCCAAAGTATAACTTTGTAAAGCAGGGGCCTGTAAGGATAAAAAATAAAATATATGCTCACCACTAACTGCTGAGGGTCTTCAGTACTATAGATTCAATTAAATTAATTTACTACCCAGAACCAGTAAAGAAGAAAATATCCCACAGAGGCAGGATGCCAACATCTCTCAGGAAACCAGTTGTCAGCACAGAGAGTCATTTGTGGCATAGCCAGAGACGATGATAACAGGTTTTAACAGTATTCCAAAAAAAAAAGAATTCTCATCTTGCCACAATTAATAGCTCAGCAAGGTGATGTTGCACGAACAATAGTTTATGGGAAGAAGGAAAAGAGATTTCTTGAGAGATTCTTCTAAACATAACTCTTTTCATTCTGGCAGAAGATCAGTAGATTTCTCCATTACTTTGCTCCCTCATATAAAGTCACCCTCAAATCTCCCCCAGGAAGAATGCGCAGCTTGTCCTGTAGCCAGGAACCCAGTAACTGCTGGTGGAGTGGCACCCTCAACACACGTGTTCAGCACTTCACAGCTTTTTCCCTTCAACTCTGTCTCTTTTTTTTTTCTGCCAACTCAACTTTATTGAAGGGACAGTTGTAGCACTGACTCTGCAGATTTAGACACCTGGATAGGTCTGCACTTTTCTACCAAAAGGATTTGTGATGACTGAATGAAAATGTTTTGTATTTGGAACTTTCCGTCTAATTTTTTGCCTTGTGGCAGATCTCTTGGCTTCTGTAGTCTTCAATTTCAATGTATTCAACATTGAATGTATTTACTTTTTTAGCTGTACTTCAATGTATTTAACATTGTCTTAAAGCTCACACTTAGGCTGGAGAATCAGTGAAGATTTCGCATCTCTTCAGATTTGCCACTGCTACTCTAAGCCAAGTGACCATGATAAAAAAAAATGATTTCTTAGTAGACAACATTATATATAATCTATATCCATTCCTCTAACATGCCTAGGGAAACTCAAGTTATTTTTCCCTGCAGTAACTATATGATAAAGTTAGATCTCTAGATCAATTACCTGCACAACAAAAGTGGGTTAAGCAGTAAGATTTTGGCTGTGCATACACAGTGTGGAGAGGCAAAAGAAGATGGAAGGGCCTTCAAGTAGGTATTCACACCCACAGTGAGATTTGTACCCTCCACAGCTCAACATCTTTTCTCCTTCCCTTGTGAATTGCCAAATCTATCATCTCATAGCATAGCTGGATGTCAAGCTCTGAAAAAATGTTTGATAATGCAAGTGTATTTAGTAATGATGAGCCATTCTGAGGACTCTGTAAGAGTTGTAAACATGTTTGTTTTAATTGAGGTAGGCTAGGATTTGTAGTGTGATCAAACGACGAAAACAGCTCAGATTAACATCTCCCAATCTGACAGCCTCTTACTCAAAGCACCAATATTACCCACTTAGAAAATGGATTTATGCCAACGTTTCAAGCATTTCTTCTTTCAACACACCAGATGGTACTAAAAATTCAAAATATTTCCTACAACAGCTGTATCTTTGACAACAAAATTAATACAAGTTGAAATACTACTGCTGTGTGTAGGTCATAATGACCAAACTCTTCAGTTTCGTATCTAATGTAACTAGACATTTTATAGTTAAGAAATAGATCTGATCAAGTCAGTATTGCATCAGTCATGTGATGCTGTCTGAATTTTTCAAAAACAGATGCAAAATTCAGAGCCTTTATAGTTTAACAGCTGGTCTGATAAGAATGTAAAATACACCTTTCCCTAGAGGTATAATAAATGTGTTAACACTTTCTTACAACCAACTCTTTCCTACAACTCATCATTTTCTTGCCCCAAGCTCCATTTTTATGTATTTGATGACATAAATCTTTTAAGCAGGTTTTGACCAGAAGCTAACTTCTTTTTCTCTCTGATATCTGGACAATAATATATGTTTTTCCTTTGGTGTTTAAAGATAAAGAGGGAGAGGGGAAACACAGTTAAGACAAAACAAAAGGTGCAAATGAACATACTTGCAATTTCCATCTGCTTTATAAGAATGTGTACAGCAGGGCTTTTTAATGATCTATTTGTTAGATCATTAGTTAGATAATTAAAAAGAAGATGCAAAGCTCTCCAAGTTCTGATATTTTAAATAGTATGGAAGTTTTGGTATGTCAAAGTCAGCAATAAGGCAGGAAACAGGAAAAAAGAAGAAAAATTCAAGCCAAATAATTTGCCCATCAAAGAGCTTTAATATACAAGCAATGTAATGAACAAATTCTGTTCCTGTTGTTATCTGTGTATGTTTCTACATGTATCTGAGCATTCTTGGTATTAGCATATGAGCATCTGCTAAAAAATTATTTAACAGTACTATGAAGAAAGAAATGATTATTAGCAGTAAATGCAGTGGAAAAGGATGGTCTGGTGGTTACTGACACTGGCTTCAGTCTAAAGACGGCCAATTTAATCTCCCTGCCTTGTAACAGGCTTCCTCAGTGGCATTGTCAGTCACTGAGTCACCTCTATGCTGAGTGCTTCATCTCAGGAACTCTTTAAGGTCTTGGATCCTTCCCAAAAGAGGACACTAAAATCTGCAGAACTTCCTGAATCTGACCATGCTCTTCCTGGCACATTCTTGCCTGTGAAAGGTGAGTAGTTTCATCTTGCTTGGTTTGTTGTTTCCCTCTTTAGTTCTTCACTGTCAGCAAATCCTTCCCGTTATCTTCTACAATTATAGGTCTCATCCTCATCTTCAGGATCCCCTTTCGTCTGATACTCCCCTCCCAATTCAGCACAAGTGTGTACTTATACAAGATACTTGGCATTAAAATGATTCGGCTGGCCTTGCGTTGTCACACTGGACATGGAGGTGATGAGCAAAGGGTTATTATTTGTGGATCTCACACTAGAGCTATTTTTAACCACCCTCCTTTTGCACAGCTGCAAAGCTGTTATATTAGTTTAGCATATTTGAAAATTAGCATTCAGGAAGCAAAGAATGAAACGTTATAGATTTTAAAAAATATTGAAAAGTGATTGTCAATATTCAAAAAAAGAGATAAACATTATTTCAGAGTGTGCTTCATTTAAAAATGTATAACTGCTTTGGGCTGTATAAAAGACAGAATACAAGCTGGGTTTAGAATGGAGGGCTATAAATTAGACAGAGGTGGAGAAACAAGACAGTTCACATCACTCAGCTGATTGCAGTTTCCTCTTCACTCCTCCTAGTGACTTTGCAAGAAAAAGCCTGCAATAGGAAGGTGGGCAATGGCTGGCCTTGGTGGCTTTGGGAGGCTTTTGGTTAAACTCAATGAAGGCAGAAAAAATGTTACTTCTGATTTTATATATTAGTGAGTATGAGGGCTCCTTTTCTCCTGTGTCTTTATTAAGGGTGGCTGCTTCCAGATGAGATCACTCTTTTCGCTTTTCTAAACAAATGTGCTGACCAAGCTGATGGACAGGGTGTATCAAGCATAAGCACACATGCAGGGATGATTTTTACTGAATATCAGACTCTAAATCCCACCAGGGTGGTGGCTTCCTGCCTCTCCTCAAATACCTGTAGCCATACCTAGAAACAATTCAATTTTAAGATATAAATTGTGGATGAGTGTCTCTGCCCTGTTGATCTTGATTGTGATCACTCTCTTTCACATTGTAGGCTGAGCTTCCCTCGGGATCTCAGAGTTGTCCTCTTCACTCTGGAGTTGACAGCCTCTTGATTGGCAACCAGATAAATGCTGACCCACTGTGCAGACAGGGACTCATTTTCATTCAGGAAAAGTAATTTTAAAGCTAAATCTGTGAAACAATTCTCTAAATAAGCTATTGCATTGTGAAACCACAACATCTCCTTTAATTTGGCAAGGAGGAAAAAATAAGCAAGCAAGCATAAGGCATCACAAACAGAGCAGAATTTTGTGGGCAATGTTTGCTTCTTTTGCATTTGGTCAAGAGTGACTTACAGATGTTTATTTCCATTTGCAAAAGCCCAGCTCTCTCTGACCCAAGTTCCTGTTGATGACACATGTCCATAGCTCAAGGAACGGTCACACTGTGGGTCATGCCCAGACTTATCCAAACTTTCAAGACCAAAAACCTTCTGACTCTCTCATGTACCCTAGTGCTGCCACCAGCTCTCTCAGTGTCTGCTAAGGGAGTGGGAGCTCAGTGTCAGCAGAGAGCCAGCTTGTTTGAGGGGTTCCTATAGGCAGGGTGGGCAGCAAACCAAGCCAAATTTTGCCTCTCTCTGTTGAGAGGCAGACACTGTCTCTAAAATCACTTTTCAGTTGTAGCTACTTCATTATGGTATAAAACAAAGGAGGTTAAAAATGGAAATACTGGTACTTTAAAGAGAGCTGATAGGAGGTTAAAAAAAATACATAACCTTATTATTGGACAACTTGTTTGCCAAGAGTTCATGCCCATCTGAGTACTCATTTGGACAAAAGAAGAGTAAAAGTGATTCACTGGACCAAGGCTGGGGCTGGGTCAAAGATACGATTTGATTCTATTGTAGGAAATCAAAGCCTGCATTGAAATGACTTCCTTCTTCAGTGCTAGCTCTTACAACCAAATGAAATATTGTGCATTTTGAATGATTCCTATAAGACCATCTGCACTTTGCAAAATCTGTCCCTATGAGTCTCTTCCTGGCTGCAGCACATTCCTAATCACTATGGCTAACTGATTATTCTGTGAGCGTGCGTGATTCCCAACCTGTCAGATTTTCGTAGTTTGAGATGTCTGCGTATGATTCCAGTCTGAATACATTTAGCTGTAGGATAAAGCCCTTAAAGGAAAATAGGGAGCATTTAGTACACCTGTTCTCCATCCATCCACCAAGGACTCACTCTTTAAAGACTTGAGACAAATTCAGCACAGATTCCCAAAGGTAAAAGGCAATGAATGAAGTCACTCCGCAATATTTTATTGCCACTAAGATACCATCGGTTGAAGGAAAGCTGACACCAAGAAAGGTTATACAGACAACCCAGGAAAGAGCTCAGGAAGCAGCAAACACCTCCCATACACTTCTAATGCATTACAAGCTAAGCTCTGCACATTTAATTTGCCCTTCATCAGAAAGATTTATGGTGCTTGATAACAGAATGGTGTTGCAAAGAGACCGTGCTGCAGGAACACTATCCTTGTGGTGGCATGCAGTGACACTGCTGGGATAAATGATCCTGCTCACTTACTGCAGAAAGCAGCCACAATCTTTCTGCACAATCTATTTACAGAAAGTGAATGGTTTTGCATATCAGCCTGCTTCATATCTGATAAACTGCACACAGACGCCAAGTGCAGCCTCCTGCAGTCCCTAACATCAATGGGAAAATCACTTCTTCGGCTTTGTCCCGGGTTGCTTGCAGTCTCCTTCCTCCTTAATTCCTTAAGACATTCCTTGACCTCTTACGGTCCAGTTCGGTAGACATGGGCTTTCTTTTAGACTCCTCAAGTGCTTTTGCATTCCTCTAATTCATGCGGCTTAGGTAATGTCTATGCTGCCAGCTGGAGCGTAGGGCTGTGTCCAGCACCCCCACAATGTCATCTCCAGCTGTGCCCCTACAGCAGCCACACAGGTGACACTGCTGGAGGGTGTCGTAGGGTGCAGGGTGTGCGCGGGGGCTGCAGGTGGGTAGACCTGTCTTCAGGCTGGTTCCTCGGCCCTCCTGCAGCTCATTTGTGCTTGTGAGATTGCGGCAGTCTGGAATAACTATTAAGCAACAGGGCTGGTTTTGAAATATGAGTTTGTTTTACTTTTAAAAGTTTTTACTCTTCATGCATTCTGGCGTTTTATATGTTCACAAACACTGTGACAACAATAGATCTCTCTAGAACAAAGAGGTGGGAAGATCACTGACAAGGTCAGGATGGTAATTTTTAGCCCCTGGGTTTACTATCTGACAAAAGGAAGCTCCTGGAATTTGAATTTGCTTGTAGATAGCAATAAATACTGGTCATTTTGTTTCTTGATAGGTTGCCACTCTCCTGCATGTGCTGCAGTCTCATGTACAGGGATAGCCTGTACAGGAATATTCTAAATTATGTGAATTTACCTTTGTTTTTGATGAAAATCTGATAATTACACCAAAGTTCCATTTTGTCAAAATCAAACAGCAGCTACTTGTATTTTAGATGTCTACAGACAACCATAGAAACCTCTGAAGTGTAAACTGAAGACTTTCCTGTAACTGCATGCTCTGCTACTAGCTGCTTTTCCTAGGTTTTTGTCTTATTCCCAGACATATTCTTGCTTTTACTGTTCACTGTCACACTTCACTGCAATTATCTGGTGCTTGCTGCCCCCAAAATCAGGATTCATTCTCAACTGTGGCAAGCTAGAAAATTTCTCTTTACAATCAGGACTATGTCAGAAAAGCTCCATCTGTTGAAAATAACATTCAAGTTGGGATGGAAGTGAGGTCATGGAAGTGACATGGCCAGTCAAGAACTACTCAAGGATAAAATGCCATTTCAAAAGGCATCCTGTCGCAAAAGGCATCAAAGTTGCAATCCTGTGCAGAGCGAAAGACAAGACTAGTTTCCTGGGGTCTGACTGAAAAGCAAGCAACATCACTGGCCTTGTGCCTCATGAAAGGCATTTTAGAGACACACCAGACATAGCACATCTCGTCCAGAGCAGTTGTTCACCTTGGATGCCACTCTGCCTTGCCCAATGAAAAGTTAAGTTAATCATGATAGAAGTTCTCACTCTCTCACTCAACTGGTTGGCAAAATAAGGCAAACTCACTTTCTAGTAGGTCTGATGTTCTGTTGGTGGTATATGGATTATTATGTTCTGTTTATTTCATGTACTAATACACTAAGGTCTATTCTTGTATAATCACTTTTATCCTGGGATAAACCTGAAAAATCCCTAAGCCTCATGCCTGAACAGTCACAGTACTATCTTTCCAGTCACCTGTAGTTCTTTACAGTGACCTTTGGGTGTTCTTAATCTTGCTAAGGTGGTTGCACAAATGATGGATATTTGCAGGTCAGGCTGTGTGAGGATTTGGGAGATAGAGTCTATTCTTAACTCTGTTGTTTGGCTTAGTAGGTCACCTTGGAGGAGTTTCTTCCTTGCTCTTTACTTCAGTTTCCTCATGTGCTGGAAAATATATTTAATATCTATGCATGAAAAGTAAATTTTGAAACCTTTGTATTGTTCCCCTTTCTAGATAATCACTAGTCTTCTTTTTGCTTAAAAAAACCCTCTATTTATGCATTCTCATGTTCGCAGAGATATTGAAGCACTCTTTTTCATTTTTATTATCCTTTCTGACCTATCCTTTCTGACATTGTGCTTGGGCACAATCTGTTTCTTCTCATGAAAATGGTCTTGATAATCTGCCATCTTGTATTCCATCATAACATCTGAGGTAGGCAAACACACTCTTTGCAAATATTTTAGTATTAAAAGAGTTTTAATTTATCGTTTACCTCTTCACAGACACCTGGTATTTGAAGCCTATGGTGGCCAGGCTTTGCAAAAGATCACAATCCTGACACAATCATACTTGACTCTGCATAGCACAAGAGACACAGATCTCAGCAAAACATCTGCAACTTCACTTCTTTCAGGAGTATCCTTTAGAAGAGCCTTCAGATCTCTGCTACGTCAAACCATACAGCTCATCTGCACTCTGGAGTATGAGTTGCACATGTGGTCAATGTATGTTTAGAGCAACTCTACTGAGCCTTTTTAAGATCATCGAGTCTGGGATACCTTGTGATAGCTGGGATATGTGTGCTACATAGTTATTCTGCAAGTGCAGAGGCCATTTGTCCAGGATCTTTGAAAATCTGGCAGCTCTGTTGTTTACTTCTCCTCTTCCTTCTCTTTCTCATTCTCCATGCACTCTCAGACATCTGTAACTGGCCAAATGGGTCTTTCTTTCTCCTAGACAAAGTTTCTGGGTAGAGAAGAAAACATATCTTGGGAAATCAAGATATATTTTGGTCAGAGCCAATAGCAGCTCCAGAATTACTCACCTCGTTTGACCAACTTCTTCTCCCCATCCTTCTCCTGTTGTTTTCCCTGAAGTATATAGTCTCTCTCTTCCTACCCTTTCCCTGAGTCTCCTCCTGTCCAGCTGGTTCCCTATTTCTTCAGTTAGTGCTGTAGAAATGAAAACTCCTCGCTATGAAGCCATGTACCTTTGTTCCTCCTTTTTGCCCAAAGCCTTCTCGCTCTTCAAACTCCTGGTCTATCACCCCTGCCCCTTTGTTCTCCTGTTTAGGGATTTTCCACTCTTCACCTTCCTGCTGATAAAGTTCATCAAACCAGTTTTCCCACTCAGTCACCTCCCTTATCACAGGTCTTGGCCAGAGCCCAATGGATACGGGTTATGAGTTCTGTTCTTTGTTATGCAGCTTTTTCTGGCTAGGGTGAATGATATTTCTCAGAAGCTATGTCAGCTCCCCGCTGATTCACTATACATCAAGACAGTTAAGTAATACATTTTGGGCCATTTTGTAAAAAAGCCAGAATTCATAAATTCAAATTATTTTATTATCAAGAAAAGATCCTTCTCTCTTTTTTTTCTGCTATGAAACTCCGTCTTCACCTAATGCTTAGCAGCCCATATCCGAGTGATGGGAATCATTTGGTTCAGCTTCTATGTCAATGATCTTAAGTAGTAGAGAATGCGGCTGGCTCTGTCTTATCTTTGTCTCTGTTACAGCGTAGATATTTTAAAGTTAGAATGAGAATGCATGTGAAAATCAGCTGGGAATTTTCTCTGACACACTTGGTTGATATGCTCATGTGGGCCCCCTCTGTAGTTACTGTAAAGAGGTGTTGACCTACAGATCCCAACCAAAGCAGTGAGGTGTCTGGGGTGTGTGGAAGAGTCTATGTCCCTTCAGTGCCCCTTCAGTGCCGAGGGAAGGAGTCCATGCAGTCAGCACAAAGCAGACGCTTAACCTCAGAATGGCTCAGATAAGGGGAGGTGAGTCTTACCCAGCAAATCAGAAAGATTTTCAGCCACTTTTTCCTACTCTTGCTGTTACTACTCCAACATCACTCATATTAGGAATGCCACGAACAACAATGTAAGGGGCCAACATCAGAATTTTGAGTAGTTGTCAGCTAAGCTGGAAGTTGCAAGTGAGTTGGTGAGTTCTGATATTTAGGGTGGTTTGGTTTTGTGCCACTGAGGTGTCTAATCCTTCCAAACCAGACCCTGCTGTTCACAACTTGGCTGTCAGTGCCCAAACCCTCTAATTCCACGTTTAAAACTCAGTAGAAGTTGGAACAGTGTAGGAATACAAGGCTTTTGCAGGGTGTAAGGCACTTAGAAAAGAATTTCCCTCTCAATATCTTTCCCGGCACAGTGATCTTCTCCTGCTCAGCATTTTGCAGATGATCCTGTTGTTACTGATGATCCTGCACCAGACCTGGGCAGAAAATAAAACAAGTTTTCTTCCATGCCTGCAAGGTTTGGAAAACAGAAAAAAAAGATTAAAAGGAAAGATGAGCTGTCCTCTACCTGTTAATCATCTGTGTGTGTCCATTGCACCAGTGCTGGACCACTTGTGGAGTGCTTCCACATACTGGCCTAACTTGCTAAAACAGTAGAAAACTAACTCAAGAAGGAAAAGAGGTAAGGGAAGCAGGCAATCACATTTTAGTAAATTCCTTTGACTCAGGAGAAGGTGAAAGGGGTTCCCCATCTGGGAATGGGAGTGGGTGCTGCAAGATGGGTGCCTCATGGAGAACAGCACAGTCTCCCTTCCTCCAGCAGCTGTCTCTTTCACCAGCTCAGAGGCATGTGCATCTGCTCTCTCAGACAACCCACACCCCTCTAGTATCAAAATCACTTGCTTAGGACAAAGCCCTATGAAGCCACCTTCTCCCTGGAAATTCAACCCACTAGAAATGCCACACAGGGGATTTCCTGTAGCCCAAAGACTCAATAATTAATTTAATTGGGATATCAATTTGTGATCTTCTTTCTAATGAAAAGTTGGTTGATGCAATGTTAGCTTTTGATATGCAAAAATGCTTTTGAAACTCTACCTCACCCTGGGTGGCCCAGAAAGTGGTATCATTTCACTGTCAATAGATAATTCATTCATAATACATGTATTCTTGCTTGACAAATGTTGACAGGAAGTGTTGGATAATCTCTGAGGCTATAGATTCGTATGCAATTTTCTTTGGTGACAGTGCCAGATCTATATGGTTTTTTTTGAACTGCTCCCCACGAAAACCACCAGATCAGTTCACTGACCTTGTTGCAGACTCATGAACATTTCAGTCAGCCCAATGAGAGTGCATGGGGACAGGCACAGGGAAGCAGAAGTCTACTCACATCAACAATGATGCTGAAAAAAACATACCATGAAATTAAATCTTGAATTTAACTTCAGAAGAGTAGAAGATATAAACTTTCCATAATATACAGCTATCTAATAAACAAGCATTATAATGATCAGATACAGGCTATCAGTAACTTTACATTGGTGCTAAACATGATCACCAGCAAGATGAATTTGGAAGACCTCCCAATTCTTATGGTTTATGGTAGACCTGTATAGCAAGAGAGAGAAAACTGCTTACACTGAAATACAATATGATGCTTTTAACATATGTCTGTATTTGAAAGGCCCTAATCTTTCCAGAAAGAGGGTTTTACTAGTATGATAATGAGGATGAGAGAATTTCAGAGGGATTTCTGCTGATGTCACATCTTCTAAAATAATGCTGAAGCTATCTCTTTACCATTTGTTTCAGTATTTTCTGATATTGTGAATTAATTTAGCACAATTTTCTGCGGAGACAAAACAATTTCCCACTGTTATTTCTTCTGATCTGATTTACTCATGGGGCATATTCATTTCTGTTTCAATTCTGATCCTGATAAATATACAGATTTTCTAGATTTGAAAAGCTTTGCTTTTGAAGGCGAGCTTTACATTATCCAGATATGATTTTTTCATGTTATTATAGAGACAGTTTAGACAGCTGATCTTTATTTAATCTCCCTCAAATTATGTGGGAAAAGTGCTATTAGTGACTCCTCAAACTACTTGCCCTATTGACAGGCAGTAAATTCCTCTCAATTTAAATTCAATGCAAAGGACAGTAATATCTTTCATAGCTGCCTTTCATCAAAAACAAATGTGTTTCTATTTCAGACTGGTTTCCTGGGCAGCCAAGTTCTTAATATCAGTCATGTTTACCCTTTTTCATGGTGATCCTTGCCAATCTGGACCCAGGACTGCACCACTTGTTGCATTGCACTGTTGACTGTGTGCAAGACTGCACTTCAATTAAATGGAAGTACCACATGCTGATGCCCTTATTAGAAAGAGAGAGGTGCTGCTCAGAAGTGCTGCTGTACAGGTCTGAGGGCAGACTAGAGGAAGCACTAGTGCAAGGAATTAGCTGCTAAATAATGTACAATCCCACTGTAGCATTTTTCCCTTCTCTCACTTTATGGACATGGCTCAGGGAAAGAGTAGTAATATGAGGAGCAGATTCCAAATCCTGCCTCAAAAGTATCTCTGACCATATCAATAATCATGGCCACAGGGCAGCTATGGTTTCAAATGCTTCTATCCATAGGTGAGCTCCAGCCATAGCCAAGAGCAGAATCTCATCACTGAATGCAGTTGTGGACTCCCTGGTTTATACAGTTAATTGCTCCCAATTTACTGGTAGAGGTAGACATCACCTTCTGAGCCACACACTGTGACATGTAGTCTGGAGACAAAAAGATTGTTGCCAAGTTAAGAAATTATGAAAAACTGCTGTGGTCAGAGGGCTTGAAGGACAGTTAGTTGGATATGCAATATAATGTGACTTAAATGTTCTGCCAGAGTGTGGTGAGGCATTCATAGGACACTGAGCAGACAGAGAGGAAACTCCCAAGTCACTAGTAGATCTCTCTTAGGCCCTACTGGTTTCCCTGTCCCCATGCTTATCTCAGTTTCAACCTGACCAAAAAGGCTCCCCAAGCTTTAGCTTCCCATCTCTTTTCTCACCTAGCTCTAGGTAAAGATGAAGCTGAGGGAGCTGATACTTTTCTAATGTTGGGTACATTGCCAGAACTAAGCATTATTCCTGAACTACCCCAGACACCTAATGATGTTATGAACTTCATTAGAATTAGCAGCTTTTCCAGATGGCAGTTGAATATTTGTATAGTGTATGGAGGACAAGAAGAGGGTCAGATATATAAGTAAGTGGGAAAAGAGGGAAAAAATGTTTTGCTTTGCATGACTATAGATATTTTGGACAACTGTAGACTTTTCTGCATTTCAGCCTGGATGGTGGCCAGTTTAGACATGAAGCTGGGGGCAGTGAAGAAGTGAATGAATCACAGTATTTTTCTTATCCCTCCCTGTATGACTACTTCTAGGAAGATGCAAGCAAGTCTTCCTCTTGATGTGAGAGGGAAACCAATCTAAATCAGAAGTCTCCTTTTCTATTCACTAATCTTCCACTGTGAATCTCCAATGTGAAAGGTGCTACTAAGCTGAACCCAGAGAAGACCTAAGAAAAGTAGCACTTCAAAAGCACTCCAGAGGAGGAGTTACTTCAAAAGGGAAGCCTGGAGTAAGAAGCACTTCAAAGGGGAAAACTTCCTTAGAGAGCTTGCTGCAAATTACCCTAAAATAGGTCCTATCATCAAAAAGATGTAATTAGTTTTATTCCTATTGCTACTGCCATGAAATCTTGTTCAGAAATACCTTGAACATTTCATACGGCTGGAGAAGACTTGCTGAAGGATACTTGAATCCTTGACTTGCAGGATACTTGGTGAAATGTGAGCATCATAAAACGGTGGGCATTGTATGATATGAGATGCACCTGCATATCAAAACTAGTCAAAGCCCAGAAAGATCTCTTGGGGCACTTCTGAACAATACTAAGACAATCTGGTTCTTTTGCTTTTCAACTTTTCCCAGTTGACTTGCACAGTGTAACCGAAGTTTGCTGCAGCAGCAAAAACTGGTAGAGCTTTCATGTCACTCCTTTATGCACTTTTTTTACTCTGATTTGAGCAGTGTTAAAACTAAATGTACTTTACTTCCACTGTCCTACTCTCTCTAGGGGTAAGCCCATCCAAATTACATGTGCTGCATACACTATCAATTCATTTTACCCGTATCATAATAATAAAAACATGGTCTAATCCTCCCATTTTCCCTCTTGATATCTTTCTTACCACTTTCTTCCCTTTCATCACTTTGCTCCCTTCATCTCCCATATAT
>JAUBOD010000314.1:3990635-4005410 GCA_032353885.1 Nothura maculosa | reverse complement strand
CTCCCATTTTCCCTCTTGATATCTTTCTTACCACTTTCTTCCCTTTCATCACTTTGCTCCCTTCATCTCCCATATATTCCTTTCCATGTGTTTATTCTCACAAGTGAACTGACTCCTCCTCATTTCTTGTGGCTGCCACTGTATCCTCCCTTGGCTGTTATCCACATTAGCTGCCTGGCCCTGAAACTCACACTGAAATTAATTTTATGATGCTGTCTGTTTTCTTTTAGAGGTCCAAACCTCATGTTCTGTGAAGTCACTAACATGATGAAGAGTATTGTATTAGCAATATAGGTCAAGTATTAACAACAGTTTCCGTAAAGAACTGTGGTATATTAGGATAGCTAAATTTCAAAGTGTCTGACTTCAGGAAACTTCCCTTGGTTCTCATCACTTCACTTCCTCAAAATTCTCCCAAGTCCCCATAGATGAATTATTTTCTCATTCACTTGGGAACCAATTAGTATCTTTGGATTAATTAAAATGAGTGTGAAGGTGTTTGAAACCACACCTATGTCTATTCAGTAACTACTAAGACTCATTTTTCCATACTACTTAAATGGGTACATGAAAAATAAGTAAATGCTTATTTTAATGATGTTAGATTAGAGCATGTGTCACCCGAATTCTCTGTAACACAGACAGCTAGCTTTTTCATCTCGTTTTTCTCTTTCCCACCAGGGAATGTCTCTAACTCATCGAGTATCTAATTCAATAGTGTAATTTTAAAAAGCTTCTTTGAATCTTTGGGGGGAGAATCTAAATTGATACCCTAACTAACTCAAGCAAAAGTTCTTTCCTTGTTTGCTATCTTATGTTTCTTGTCCTCCAAGAAACCAACCGGCTACTGCTGGTATATGACTTGGAAAGAGAAGAAAGGAAGAAATATGGGAGTATTATTTCCAGTTTCTTTATCAGAAAGCAGAATTTTACATCACAACTTGAAGTGTCAGTGACTTTTTCTCTCCTTCCTTATGAATGGAGCTTCATAAGGACTGAAAGACAGATAGGTTTTGTAATGAACTGAAACAAGGTGCAACAAGTTTAATTCTGGCAACTTCGAGACTTTTGTAATTGGAGTATATGAGAATCACAGAACAGTTAAGATTGGAAGGGATCTTTAGAGATCGTCTAGTCCAACCTTCCCGCTCAAACAGGGTCACCCAGAGCATGGGGCACAGGGCGGTATCCAGGCGGGTTTGGAAGATTTCCGGAGAAGGAGACTCCACAACCTCCCAGGGCAGCCTGTTCCACTGCTCTGTCACCCTCACAGTAAAGAAGTTCTTCCTCATATGGAGATGGAACTTCCTGTATTTCGACTTCTACCCATTGCCCCTTTTCCTGTCACTGGCCCCCAATGAGAAAAACTTGGCCTCTTCCTCCCTACATTCTCCCTTCATGTACTTACACATATTAATCATATCACCTCTCAGCCTTCTCTTCTCCAGAGAAAATAGGTCCAACTTACTCAGTCATTCCTCATACGAGAGATGTTCCATTCCCTAAATCATCTTTGTAGCTCTCTGCTGGACCCTTTCTAAAAGCTCCATGTCCCTCTCATACTAGGGAGCCCAGAACTACACACAGTACTCCAAGTGCGGCCTCACCAGAGCTGAGCAGAGGGGCAGGATCCCCTCCCTCGACCTGCTGGCAACGCTCCTCCTGATGCAGCCAGGATCCTATTGGCCTTCTTGGCCACGAGGGCACTGCTGCCTCATGGTTAACTTGGTGCCAACCAGGACTCCCAGGTCTCTCTCTGTGGAGCTGTTTTCTAGGAGGCCCCTCATCTTTACTGCCACCTGAGGTTATTCCTCCCCAGATGCAGGACCCCGCACTTGTCCTTGTTGAACCTCAGAAGGTTCCTCTCTGCTCAACCCTCCAGCCTGTCCAGGTCCCTCTGGATGGCAGCTCAGCCCTCTGGAGTGTTGGCCACTCCACGCAGCTTGGTATCATCCACAAACTTGCTCAGGGTGCGCTCTGTGCCCTCGTCCAAGTCATTGATGAACAAATTGAAGATCACTGGGCCCAGTACTGACCTTGGGAGATCAGTACTGGACATAGGCCACTGGCCTCCAACTGGACTTGGCCCCATGTATCACCACCCTCTAAGCTCTGCCATCCAGTCAGTTCTTGATCCACCTCACTGTGAACTTGTCCAGATCACACTCCCAGAGCTAATGGGTGAACACATTTAGAAACACTAGACAATTTCTTATCTTTCAGTAAAATAATATTACAAGAATCATAATAAGACTTTTAAATGTGCCCTCTCACACTTTCCACTAGTAACTATGTGAATATATGCCATTGCAATGACTAGTAAACAACAAAAATCATTCAATTTGAGGGCTTCAACAAACCTGGCCTTTACACAGATGTTTTAGGGAGCAATATAAGGTCTGCATTCATGGGGCAAGGATTAGGGCACAAGGACAGAGTTTGTCCAGTTACCTGGTACTGTTGTCATGATGGGGCCACCTAGGAAAGAGTTGGAGAGAGATGGTCTAAATTACAGATAAGGCAGCAGAAATGCTACTATCGTGAGACCAGCATATGCTGTATCTTTTCCAGAACTGACAGAAGGGACCTGACAGATATAGTGCTCCAATGATTTAGTGGCTATCTAGGGTTCAGAGGACTCCTAGATGCATGATGCCTCCTGGGCCTCCCATGTGGGTGAAAGAGTATCCATTATGCTGGAGCAGGCACATAAAACACAGTCTGACACATAGATAAATGGTGATTACCGAGTCTGGACTACACTGCATCTCCAAATATACAGCTTTCTTTTATGATGACATTGTCTCAAACATCTAGCTAGAGGGGAAACATGCAGTAAATTTTTCAAATGCAGAAGGGGTAAATGTTAGATTATGTTCAACAAATAAACAAACCAAAGAAAACCTGTCCCACCTCAGCTGGAGAGCAACAATTGCCTGGATTATCCTTGTCAGCACTTGGGAAGATTTATTACTTCTTATCAACAACTAGTTATAGAAACAGCCAAGACAGTAAGAAAATAGGGAGGAAAATCTTCCAGACCACAGTTTGCTGATGATACTCACCAGTCCATCTTGCTCACCTGGAGACTATTCTACAGCTGCTAGTAGGGATGAACTATGCTACTTAGTGTAGCTTAGTGCAGCTCTAACAGGTGTGAAAGACAGCTCTTCATGGAAGATTTTAAAAGAGAGGTTAGAAATATAGCTGGAAATATGTTAGTTACATATAATTTCATGACTAAGGAGGCTTGAAAAATTTAGTAGGTAATACTAAAAAAACCTCCTGCTTGATATACTTAAAAATTGTCAGGTCTTCTGTGTGAAAACAGCAAGCAGATTACAAAAAAAACGGGTTTTTTTTTGGACTCAGACTTACAAACAGTAAGTTCAAAGTCTACCTCACACAACCAAATGGTTTAATAGAGGCACCATCCTTATAATAGTGCTTGGAGTGATGGCTGAGCAGTAAAGGAAAATATCAGTGGCAAGAGGCAATATGTAACACTTAGCAATCTGTTTTTAGTTCATGAGCTGGTTCTTTTTTTGCATACTGAATTCCCTTTCTATCACCTACCATATAATTTAGATGTTCAGAAATGTGCAGCAGGTCACATTTAGAGTTATCACTTACTGAGAACATGAGCTTATTACGTACCTATAGACTAGAAAGGCTCTTGCATTTTTGTTATAAATTTAGTACATTGCTGTCAAAGAACTACTTACAGTAGCTGAAGGTTGAATGAATATGTTTTTATTTTTGAAATAGATTTGATACAATTTCATTAGTTTGTAAGGAAAAGAGTATTTCATAAAGCAAATGAATTTGTAATATATAAAATACACATAAAGCACCTATATACTGCATAGTTTATTCTCTTGTCCATCAGAACAGAAAGACTAGAGGAATGATCCATCTTCTAATTCCTGAAGTTTAATGTGCAATATATCTAAGATATATATATAAGATATAATATATATGATATCTTGTGTCTTTATAAACATAAATTCCAAATTTTATAATACAGGGGAAGAGGAGCTAGAACATAGATGTGTTTCTAAGACTTTATAGAATCACAGAATCCTAAAGGTTGGAAGAGATAATGTAGTTCAATCGCCCTGCACACGCAGGGTCACCTAGAGCGCATGGCATAGGGCTGCGTCCAAGTGAGTCTTGAAGATCTCCAGAGAAGGAGACTCCACAACCTCCCTGGACAACCTGTTCCAGCTCTCTGTCACCCTCAAACTTAAAACTTAATAAAAGATATTTTAAACCTACAAAGAATGAAATGCTCTTCTACATTATCTTGGATTTTAATGGAGTCTTTAGTGTTTTCGTCCTATTCCCTCTTACATCAGCTCACATGGGTGCAATATACAAATAAGCGAGATCTCAGTTTTAGAGTGACAATGTACAGACAGCACTTTAAACTTCCATGCTAAATTCACAGTCTGGATTTTTTATAAAAGTTATTTATTACAAAATGTCCCTAGATTTACACTGAGGTGTAATGTTCGGCCAGCAATTGCTTTAACAGCTTTCCAACAAAAAAATCTAGGGAATCACTTTATCTCCTATTTGGACTTTATTAACGCTGTAAAGCTATGTCACTTTTGTCCATACTGTATGCTTAAGAGTAATTTCACAGCCTGCAACAATTACTTCATTCATAATGGATACCTTTTGTCTGAAACTAAAAGAAAAACAACCTAGAAATTGCATTTTTTCTTCACATGTGATTGTTCCTCCCTCCTCCAGAATATTAAAGAATTGTTTTTGTGATAGATGCTGTCCCTAATCCATTCATTTTTTATCACCTGGAGAAATTTAAACATGAATGCAGTGTCTTTTGTTTTCACAGATTCCACTGTCTTACTTTGCAAACCAACTAGCAGCTGGCTGAGCAAAGATATCTGTTTTTCCCTCACAGGTTTTTGTCAGCTTGCAAGCACATGAAGAATATTTAGTCTGCAATTAAACCTTACCAAAAAAAAAGAAAGAAAAGAAAAAAGAAAGTTCTTTAAACTCTTTTCTGTTTTCTGTGGCCACTGATCCTAGAATACATAGTGAGGTTCCTCCAAACAAATGTGTAGCATATGCATCTATGCAGTACACAAATTCTGGTTTATGGCACATGTAATAATTTGCTGTCTGTTCTTGCTCCCCTCAAGCTGCTGCCCAGCTGCTCCAGCAATTGTCTTGCTGCTTACCTGACAAGGAGAAAGTTACAGTGCAATGAGGCTGTAGGGACACATGTAAGAGGAACACTGATTTAGTGAATTAGGCGTAAGTGCACATCTTGGATAAAAAGACCTCAGTTGAAAACAACATATATATTGCATTGGAAGAATTTCTTCATTACCTAAAAACAGGTCATATACAGGAGGCTTGCTGTCTGACACAAGAAGCAGCGTCTCCACATAACACATTTGTTGTAGCTCACAGTCAGTTTCACTAATTAGCTATTTGGTAATTGCCTTAGATAAAGTAATTTTACCCTCTTGAAATGTGTGAGCATCTTTAGTAAATTGTCTCAAAGTGCCATGTAATTATTCTATTTGTGATGGAGTTAAAGTAGGAAAAAAACCCTGCTTGTTGCTTTGCTCCCAAACCAATAAACAAGTTATTTTGCCTCTGTTAGCAATATGAAGCTACACAAAGGCTGCTGTTTTTCAGAGTGCAGCTTGCATAAGTGTGAAATGTCACAAGGTCCAGTAATAGCTCAAGTGAAGCCACAGTCGTACTGGACAAAGTGCTGAGAAGATATGGACCATGAGACAGCCTTCAACTGGAAGAGCATAAATCTAAATCACCCGCGAGTGAAAGCAAGCTCTAAACTTATCATTCAAATGGGGAGCAAAGGCACAGAGCAATTAAGGGCCTGATTCAGGAAAATACTTAAGCATATACGTGAATCCCACTGAAGTAATTAAGTTAAGCTCCTGGGGAAAGACTTTAATGAAATGAGACCTGGGTAATCGCCCACAGTCGCTCACAAGATTATGAGTGAGCGAATGGATGGTTCCGGTCTCCTGAGTCCCATTCTGTCAGCTTCAGTGCTGTCCCCACGCTATGCTGTTGAGGGACCTCCTTGCAGGCTTCATTTTGGTTTAACAGGCACAAAAGGAGGAAGAGCTGGTGGTCAGAGACTCTCCTGGCTTATGGAACATTCTTTTTTCAGATTATCTTATTTTGTTATTTCCTTTCTTTTTTTCTTAATTGTCCATTCCTATATAGCATTTTTAGGTGTTGAGAGGGGACAGGAAGATAGCTATGTATAGTGGGTCATCAAGCTCTATTCCCAAATAGAGCTTGCCCTTGTGACCGAGCAGCTGCTGGAAAGTCAGGCCAGCTCTGCTGACACAGTTCCCACTCAATGGAGCTGGCAGCATGGCTGTGATCTTCTGTGCTGTCTTCTCTTTAGAGCTGCTGCTCTATCTAGACTGACTGAGTGAATGAGCTCCCTTGTTAGCCCACTCGTCCACTAAGGCTGCTGGTCACTGATGCCCCCCACGACAGCTCAGGGACCAGCCCCAGGAGGTGGCATGGACAGGGATCCCAAAGCGGGGCACGAGGGGAGAAGGAAGCAGCATTTATCAGCATTCACTGAGTTATATCATTTAACTTGTTTGGAGAACCTATCTTCTGTTCACCATATACAGATGGTCATAAGATTTCTTGATTTTTTTTGAAAGTGCAAGAATCAGGTGGGAAAAGTATGTCACTGCTCTTGCACACATACATGTCTTGGATGTAGTGAGTTATTGCCGTACGGACTCAGGTCTCTCTCAGAGACAAGGGAGCATATGAGCTTTAACCTAGATTGCCAGAAGAGAAATAGAATATATTTTCCTTGGTTTGATAGTTGCAGAAGATGTACTTACCATTTTGAAGACAAGTACAGGTTTTTCTGTCTCTCCGGTCATCAGTTTTGCTGCTTCTATATTTGGTTTATGATCTGTTGCTAGGGTGTATTTCCCTGGCTGGGAGCTGGCCACATTTTGCTGATGTCTGGAATGTGCTTCTTCGCTTTTTATTCATGTAATTGCTAAGCAGGAAATACCTATTAGCTTGTTATCATCTTGTATTCAGCAGAGTCCTGGTGAGCAGACATTGAGTATAATATCACATTGTGTGACTTCTCTTCCTTTGGTTAGGCTTTCAGGAAACAGAAAATCACCTCCTCTTGCTAGTGAGATCCACATGTTGAGCCATCCCAGACAGCTTTACTTTACTAGTTACTTTGGTATAAGTAACAGCAGATTTCTATAATGAGCATAATGTAGTAGCTTGTCTTTGTCCTGAAGAAATCAGTGGGCATAAACAAGCACTAGGGTAGTCTCTGGAGTGTTTTCCATACCGTTCTGTTGCCATCAGAGATATTAGTTTCTGATGCTAGGGTCTCCAAAGCCACTGATGACCTAAAAGGCACTAGTGATGGTCAGGAGAGCTGGTATCTGGGAGACTCTTCCATTGCTAAGTTGGGCTGCTCACACTTCCATGCTCTGATGACTACAAGGGACATGAAGCAAGAACAACAGAAGGTCTGCAAAAACTCAGCTCCTCCATGAACCAGACTGCCAGATATGGTGCAGAGAGGAGACTGGAATCTCACACTTCTCTGCCTTCTGTTGGAGCTTCGTAATTCTGAGATTTAGCCCTTTGTTTTCAGGTAGCTCACATTTTAAAAGGCCACTGTTAAATGGGTTAGTTTTACTACTCCAGTACATTTTCTTCTCCCTAGAAATGGGACGCGCACTACAGCAAACCAAGGCTTGCTTGGACAAATGATGAGAGGGGGTTGAGGAACCCTTTCCCTTCAGGAATGGTGTTCTTTGGGTGATGGTTGCTGCTACCACTACAGCAAGGTATACCAACCTTATTCCTCCTGCCCTGGAGGAAGGTACAGTTGGGAATTAGCTTCCTGAATGTCTTTTCTGGAGAAATTTTGCCACTTCCCAGATACATCTCAAACCAGCAGGAGAGTGGGCAGTGGGCAGAGACAGTACATAGTCTGATAATATTCAGAGTACTTAAAATCTTGGCTGCAGTGAGGTGTAATATTATTCTACTTGTATGCATCTGCATCAAAGATCTCTGCTAGAGATCTCTAGATTATGTATAAATAGCTTTTTATAGGTATCTGTGAAAGAAGTCATGATCACAGTATGTTCCATGATTCAACTGTTGCCCACCCACAGGATTTCTCATAGAAAATCTACAGTTTGCCTTCAGAAGATTTCTCCTACTCCAGGTCTCCAGTGGTTCACAGTAAAGGACCCTCTCCAAAGAACTACACACCAGACTCTCTTGAAACGAGCCTGGCAGAGCAGTGCAAGAAGGAGGGTAACTCCCAACAAACTAACAACCAACCTGGTATGATTTAAATAATAGCTGAACAAATAAACAAGCAGTTGACAAGGAGCAGGAGAGAGATGGGGGAAGGAAGGACATTGCCGATGGATATTTGCTGAACTAAACTGCATCCAAGCATTCAATGAGTTCATTTAAGGGAGAATGAATCATATGATATGAGGCAATCTTGCTCAGGTGTTTGATTTTGACAAACAACAGAATTGAGTTAAATACTCAATATGAAATACAGACTCTGATAATGATAACATACTTTATAGGACACATTTTACATTACTTAAAGATGTCTTTTAATACAATATAATTTATCTTCCAGTGGATGGGTAAAACCTGGATGGTTTCCAAGCTGTTATCATGCAATAACTGTAGTTCCTCTATGTCTAACAAAGAAGAACAAATTTGACACAAGAAGAACAAATTAAATACTGTTTAATTGGAAAGTAAAGTGGCAGAGCTCAGTGATCAGTGATACATTAATGATATCTTATTAAATAATTCCAGAGTAGCTGGGCCTTTTGGAATTGCCCTTTTTGGATTTTCTCATCAATTAAGTCAAATAAAATCTTGATTTTCAGCAAAGTAAGAATTATAATTTGTTGTTATAAGACATATTTTAAGTGGTAAGGAGGTGCCCTTGAACAGGAATGTATTTAAAACTATTCCAGGAAGCGAGCCAATATATCCGAGCATCTGCTGAAAGTATGTGAGAGATTTATATGTTTTTTTCATGGATAAAACATTAAGAGCACAATATCTCTAAAATAGAAGGGCAAGAGATGCAAGAAGTTTAAGTGAGCATCTTATTGAGATAGAAACAAGGCTTGTGAGCCTAGGATATGAAGTATATGTACAATCAGTGGCATGACTGGGCTTCCACTGGCAGAGCAACATCAATACAGAGAATACCACAATATAGAGAATTAGTAATATATACACACACTTCTACTTAGCAATCACTCACATTTTTTTCAGGACTAGTTAACTGAAAGGCTCTCCCATTCTGCATTGCAAATGTGCCATAATATTACCACCTCATGTTAAAATGAAAGTGCTTCTGGGCATGAATAACGTTCATTTTTTTTTCTACTTTTTTGTCCCTGACTTTGGCTGATGGATATTTCTTCTTCTCAATTTTCAACTATTCAGTCACATTCCCTAGTCCACTTTGCTTCCCAGCAATAATTTTTGTATAAGCAACTTTGCTTATCCAGCAGCTAATCCCTTACCTGCACCTTCATATTTTTTACCTGAGTAAAGTCCTTCATCTTTTTCCTTGCAACTTCAAGGGCCCATCCAAAACAAACATGCAAATGTCTAAATATATGAGCTTTGCTTTTATTACCAAATATTTAAGTGGAATAACTTTTACCAATCTTTGCTTCTGCCTTGTTTTAGAACAAGAACACTTTGCTTTGAGGATCATGGTTCTCTATAATTTTACAATAACCACTTTAATAGGTTGGTACTACTAGGTACTGAAAATAAAGGAATTACTATAATAAGATAGAAAAGATGACAAACAAATATGTAATAGCAATAATAATAACAATAATAATGAATTAGGAAAATTCCGTGTCTATTGGAGAGTTCTGGAGAAAGATGAGATGATAATTTTTTAAGTATAAAGATTTACTAATGTGATTTCAAATGAAAATTCACCCAACGAATGGTAAAAGAACAATAAATATTATTAGGAAGCTATGTTCAGCAGATATCATGTAGTGGATGTGACTGACAAAAAATATTGAAGCCAACTTGGAATTCACCTCCCCAATGTATCTTGGAGCAGTCCTACTCTAAATCCCATTCTAACGCAAGGACATTGGATTCCACCCAAAAAAAATATTGCAAACAAGCCTGATTTGTAAGCCAGGATTTCGTTGTGTAGACTTATGTTCTTTCTTCATTTGTAGGGAGCCTTAAGGCTTATTAGATCCACTATTCAGTTTTAGAAGTACTTTTCAAAACAGCACAAGACGATGTTTCATGACTTAGTGCTGCATCTGAGACAGAGAAAAGCAGTGCTGCTGATTCAGGAAATGCAAAAGAAAATTTTTGTTATTGTTAGAAAGTTGAATAAGTTTGGGATTTTGAAAAGTTCTATTTGACTGCATAGCACATTTCACTGATTGACATATATATATATATATGTTTTTATCACTTGCTGTCTTTGTTTCTGGACACAAAATATTGCACCATGGAGATGAGTTTGGTATTGATTGAATCAATCATTATTTCAAACAATGACAAAAGCTGATTGAGATCTAATAGCAAATTTTTAGATGCTTACTCCTATTAGAAAGCTGTTCTCTAAAATCTTACTGAAGATTATCAGCAAGAATATTATTTTCTATTTAACCAGAGACTGTAGAAGATCTGGAAAACTCTAGTGAAAATGGGAAGTCTTCCCTATCGCAAACTGTGAAAGTGTAATTCACACTTTACCAAAAAGTTAGACATCATCACAATTTCTTGTTATACTGAGGAGAGAGTTAATCCATGTGCACAATGGATTTGTGCACATGTCTTCATTTCACAGAAGACAATGGCAATATTGACCTACTGAATGCTTATGTGATGATGCAGGTGGAGGAACAATCTCAAAGAAAATAATATTTGATATTTAGGATTTATAATTGATCCAGATGATTCAGATGATTATAATTCACATTTTAATAAAAAAAATGGCATCAGATACCTTCCTGAAATCTGCTGTCCAGATTTACAAGGACTGAATAAGAATATGCATCTATGTAGATGACATCTAGAGGTTTCATTCTAGAATAAAAGAAAACTCTTCTGAGGGACCAAAATTAATCCTGGCAAATACCAGAGTTCAAGAGTCCACCGGATAACAATTCTACATTTCAAGATGTCAGAATAGAGCAGGGATGCAATTTATTTCTTGAAAGTAAGAATTCTGTTAATTTCAGATTTTTGTATCTGTGTAATAGACTGCCAGATTCAAATCTGCAAGAGTAAAAAACTCATTACATATTTGTATATCTCTCTTAAAATGAATATTTTTTAATATCTTCCATTTTATTAACAAGTTAGAATGTGAATTCTTTGCAAAAATATTCAAAGAAGCAAATATATTAAAATAGAACACTTAACATGTTTTTGAATTGTCAATTGCCTTCCTGGAAAGAGTTCTTATACCCGATAAAGTACAAATACATTGAAATCACATTGATTGATTTATTGTGGGTATCCTGGAGTCATTCCAGACTTCATAAATGCTTTGATCCAATATGAGAGGAATTTACTAAATACTTTTCAGAGAACTGAAATACTTTTCAGAAGAGATAGATTTTCTATTTCAAGGCTTTCGCCTTACTACATTTCAGAGTACTGTACTTTGAAAGTAAGACTTAGGAAATTGAGACTTAGGAAGTCTTGTATTTTTGTTATTGCAATTATTTACTGCTTTAACTCAGTAAATTATTCTCTACAGAATGGAAGCAGGCCTAATCTCTACAGAAAACTCCATGAAAAAGTAGTATAATTTAGCTACATTCAACAAATGTATTAGAAAATCCTGGGTTTTTTTGCCTTATAATGAATGTCACAAAAGTCAATACCTTACAGGTAAATTTTGTACGGTCCCCAAAATCCCCTCAAACAAACAATAGCAGCAACAGCAACAACAATAAACTGTGTTTACCCATATCCCTATCTATAAACACATGATTATTAATTTTGACCAAAATAACTCAAGAAGAAACTGAAATTAGGTCAGTGTTATTGCAGTTTGTCACAAAGTTTACTGAAGAAGGGAAATGTTTTTATCTCTAGTCAAGTACAGTTCTGTGCTAGTGGTCACTCATGGCACATGAATGCTGCATGGAACAGGAACTGCTGTGGAGTTGCGTGAGGAATCAGCTAGTCAAACTAATAGCACAGGTGGCTACATTATTCCTGTATGGAACAAAATACACTTTGAAGTGTCACTTTTGGCAAGCAACATGCAATTGTAAATCCTATCATAAGTCTATATAGATTGTAAACAGTCAGTCTAAGCTTAAATGGGATATTCTTTAAAAAGTCTCAAATAGAAATGCAATTAAATCAAGAAAAAGAGTTAATAGATTTTTTTGCCTAGATCTAGATTTTCTTCTGCCTACACAAATTCTGCTGTTTGTTTTGTATGCTTAAGTATTCCCTTTCTCCAAAAATATTGCAATCCTATCTTTCCTAACAATTATCTCATTCTGTTTTCTCTTTTATTTTCCCAAAGGGTTTCTTTTTTTCCCCTTTAGCAATGTCTAATTTGGCCAGATCCACCTACATATGCTCAGCTTTCACATGATTCATTTCAGATGTTCCTCCTGCTTACTTCTAGGGAGCATTTGTTTCCACCGTTCTCCATATGTCAACAGGTTATTTTGAAGTAATCTCTCCTCCCATTTTGACAGTAGGATTAACCATGTTTTCTATGTAGAGACACTGGCTACAGAAAAAAAATATGCAAGGTTTTTACAGAATAAAAGATATCTACCTGAAGCTTTCCTCTGTCATAGTGCTCATAACTCTTGCAGAAATAACAGATCAAAATCTTCCCTGTTTTTCCTGATACATGAATGGCAAAATGACTGATTTGCATATTTTTTTCATCCTAGACAAAAAAAAGTCTTTATTTTCTCACTTCAAATTAAATTTTGATGCTGCATTAAGTGTCAAGTCCAAATAGAGACACATACTAATTACGTGCCTTTTTTATTTCTGCATTTGTGTAGATTTTCCCTTCACATACTTTCTTCCTTCAGCTTTATATATTCCCTCTGCAGTAATTCTTCTTTCCTCATTTTTAAGGAAGCTACTGTTCAACCTCTTTTTGTGACAGCTGAAGAAAAACATGCAGCTCCTAATTTCCTTAGAGATATTCCAAATATTTTCATCTCACATATAGATGACCATGATTTTAAAATAGTTGTTCTATCAAGCATATTTCTCCCTCTCACTGAGCCTTTTAATGTCTTACAAGAAGCAGTGAGCAAGGTCGGGTAAAGTAAGAGGCCACGGCAGGTATCACCTTCAGTGAGTCAACTGGCTGCTTTTTAAAAATTAATCTATTATAGCTCTTTTGCATTTAGCTAGTCTATAATACTCCAGGGCAGTAGAGGCTATTTGTGTAATTTCCTCTTCATTTAATGTATAAGTTCATTCCCAGAATGAAAATCATCCTATGTTTTTTGAACATATAGAACTTTTATTTTTGTTGGCAAATACCATGCTTTGCAAGGGGCTGTAATTTGCATTGTTGCAAAGCTTTAATGAAAAACCAACGTTGTTTCCAATTCAGACATATTTTCTTATTTACTTTTAAAGGAATGCTTTAAAAAGTATCTGTTTTGTGGATTGTCCAACTGGTGACAAACAGACTTTGAATTGTGCCCAGAACAAATTCTGTGCAGACAGACAATGGAAGGCCTATGTCCAACTTGACAAATGTTAGATGCAGATTTCCATTGTCTAGGTTGTATTTTAAATTCCTTTGGGGAATTTCTTCTGTGATTTTAGTCATTGCAACTGATTATTAAAAATCACACACCATATCAAATATTAATTATACATCCAACAGGTGGCAGGATATTTCATGAAAGAAGAATTTATGTGAGTGATGTATTGCATGTGATTTTCCAATTGCAAAATCGAGTCTTAACTCAAAGTAGTTGGATCTAAATCCCAACTAATCAAAAGTAATTTAACTTGTAGTATCATGTAATAAAAAATACTTTTGTGACTCGTTATATTTCCATCTGAATCCCTGAGCCTTACTGAAAATGTCTATGTTACATGTACACAACAAGCCTATTGAAACATGAAAGGCAGTATTATTCAGTAGAAAAATCCCATGTAAGTAAGGCAGATTTGCCTTAGACACGTGGAACACAGAATAAGTTTTTTCAGTTGCCTTTATTGTTTAAGCTAGTTGGGATTTGCAAAGTTGGGATCTTTTTATACTGCCAGCTATTCCGCTCTCCCAAAACAAACTGAAGCTGCGTTTAGAGTTTGCAGAAGACATAGGCCAGGTGGTCTCAAATCTGAGTTCAGTCATCATTTAGGGCTGGAGTCGTGCCCAGATTAGATACCACGATGGTGCATTGCAGTTGGAAAGGTTACTGCCAACCACACTGCCTTCCTCTCTTGATCTAGGCAGAGAAGTATGACGTTGTTACTTGTCTGTAACAGCAAATAGTGGCCCTTGTTTCTTACTCTACTGGGATTACTTCAGCAAATTTCTATCAGTCTCTGGACTTGATCACAGAATCACAGAATCACAGAATCTACAAGGTTGGAAGGGACCTCCAGAGATCATCTGGTCCAACCTTCCTGCTCCAGCAGGCACACCTAGAGCAGGTGGCACAGGGTGGCATCCAGGTGGGTTTTGAAGACCTC
>JAUBOD010000314.1:3928566-3980811 GCA_032353885.1 Nothura maculosa | reverse complement strand
AATCTTAGAGTATTATTAGAGTTCTAAAACTCTAAAACCTGGAGTTTATCCATTTAAGGCCAAATTCAAATTATTCCTGACTCCTTCCTTAAGGAATGTGTGAGCATTTTCTGGTTTTAAATAACAAAGAGATCAAAGAGAAAATACGGCATATACCACCCTAACTAGGCAAGTTTCAGGATACCTACCTGATGATGTGTCCGCAATAGATATGTGCATAATCAAAGTAAAGGGAGAGAGAATAAATGGAGGGAAGACAAAGATGAACAAAGGAGACACCTCAAGGTATGAAACTGCATAAACACCACAAGCAGGACTGAGATACCCACATGTCATATAAAGCTTTGCCTCATGAGTAATACTGTAGATACTGTAGCCCAATGGTGAAAGAAAATATTTGTTACAGTGTGAAGAAAAAAAAAATTGATCTGTCTGGCACACAAGTATGAATGAAAAGTCCTTATCAGCAAAAGACATTAAAGATTTTTAAAGCAGTCTGAGAGTACTTTTAACATTTAATTGTATCCAAAACAAAGCTATGATGAGAGTTCATTTTTTTTCAGTGTTTTCACTGTCAAGGAAGAAAGCTTTACAGCTTTCTAAAATCTGAAGCATAAACCACTACTTGTCAGGTAAGATTTTCTTATAATATATCACTGAGTTCTTCAGAAGGAAGAAGACAATGGTCTGTATACAAAATAATCTCCACATTATTATGTTCTTGATCAGTAAAAGGAAAGGTGATATTAGACAACTCTGCATTTGGCAGCTTTGCAGGATTTGAAGTTGGATTATCTTGTTTGAACAGATCCATATCAGATATATAATTACACTTTCCAAGGACAAACCCACCCAAATCAAAGCATGGAGCATCAAAAGTCACGCAATAGCTCGACTTCCCCTGAAATTAAAAACAGAACAATGCCAAAGAACACTCGAAAAACAGGAGGATGTGAAAAAAACTTACTATCCTGTTAGTTTCTTTCATCTAGCTGCTACACACTTCATGATTTAGGATATATTCTCTTGAGGTCCAGAAAAGATGTCCAAAACACGTTCCAGGCACTTCAATATTCTAGTTTAGGAAGGATACACTAGGTTGTGTTACATCAGTTATAATCATATATATTTGAGGGTTGGCATATTGTACTTAAAGCAGCAACATAAACTTTAGAAGAAAAAGAAAATATAAGGATTCCTTTTTTTAATCTGGAACAGGTGGAAATAATGACAAGAAAGAAACTTATTCCAATTGAAATACTGCATTTGGTTGTAAGACATAACCTTTTTACTCCTCTCTCTATACATTCATTCTACAAACTTTTAACCTGTGATTAATCATCACATAACTCAATTTTTTTTCTGTTTAATCCTCAAGTTAATGGAGAAAAAACAATCTGGATCAATAGCACTGTAACAACTTGACAGATGCTGCATATATACAATAAGCCAACATGGCAGGTCAAGAGCAAACTGGAATACTTAATCTATTTGTGTCATTTTTTCAGGAAGAACATAAGTTCATGTAAATCACATGTTTGCTCCCACTCTAATGACTCCATCCTGCAAATACTCACAGACTTATTATTCTTTCTCATGTGATCTATGACAGTGAATAACAGACCTTGGCCAGACAAGTCAAAGAAAGTGTTTATAGAGTAAAGAAGAGGGTGGAAACCAGTCTACCTGGCTGATATTTTAGGCATGTTTTCTCAGGGGTCTTTGGAAACAAGGAACAGCTAACTCATTCTACCTAAACTCCTCTTTACCCAAGGCAATCACTTGTGAAAATCTGATCCACCACATTCAGATTCTTCCATCTTCCCCTGTCTTTCAAGGAACTCATGAGTGCCTCAAGAGAGACCCTATCCTGTCAATTTTTCCTATCAGTGGAGGACATTGCAGCAACTCCCCACACTGCAGATGGGTGATCAGAGACAGGAGTAAGCCCCAGGCTCTACTCAGTCTCCCAACAAGCACTCTGGTAGCATTGGAGCTTGAGGTGCTCTGGGAGAGGATATATTCCTTGCCCTGATGACCATAGACTAAGCACAGGAGCCCACTATGCCTGGGACACACAAATTTCAACCAGGCTTGTGTGCAGACCTCACTGGCCAGCAGCAAGTGCACAGGAGAGATATGGATAATATGATGGCAACTCATATTTTCCTAGCACTTTTCCCTCATATTACCTTCTGATTCTTAGGAGCTTTAGAGCCTGAGGTTACCACCTACAGCCTGGCCGTTCAAGTGCTTGGTTAGGAGCTGAGGTGGGCGGGAAAGGCAGATCTATGTCAGAACTGATTTGTGGGAGCAGCAGGGGTCATGCCACACTCATTCCATGTATAACAGAAAGGTTTGGGACACTGAATACCTCTACCCCCAGGTACCTCCAGACTTTTCCAGCTGAAACAAAGCCTCTTTCTTGAACCTGTCATCTTGCTCTGTGCTACACGGGAGGCCAGCCCTGGTGACACAGTGAGGGAAAGCAAAGCCGCTAATTAGCAGCTGTGCTGAACATCCCAGCAGAGAACTTCCTCTTTGCACTAGTCTCTCTCCACAACCCTTACAGCATTCATTAATTCCTCTCTGAAGAATCCTTCTTTAAAAGCCATATTCAGGAAGAAAGGTTTCATTTTGTTTTTCCTACATTGTTTGTGTTCATAGAAGTTATAAAATCTCCAAAGAGACATATTGATTCCTCTTCAGATACAACAAGATACAGTTAATGATGCTGTTTATAATTCCCATCATCAAAAACAGAGAATTTCAGCAGTATCTGATCAAATTCATTTCTCTCCTCTCTCTTAAATCAGAAACTTTCTTTTCAGGCTTACTGAATTCCTCACTCCAGTTGCTCTATAAATATATATATTAATCTTATTCATATGAATTTCAGCCCTTCCTAAATATATGGTTTTGACTAGATTTGTATCTGTATCACAGCTATTGCTTATGTCAGTTTAAAAGTTTTCTCTCCACTTAGGCCTGTATTTCCAGTTGTCACAGGAAGAAATTTATGGCTGAATTAGCAAAAGTTTCTCTTCTGGGAGAATGTCAGACTGCTCAGACATGGTCTGTGGGGAAATCAACAAGAGCCATATTGCACTCCTTCTATCTTACTTGAAATATTTTCTATGCAGATATTGGTGTAGTGTTCTTATCCAAAAGGAGGCCTTAAACTCAATGAAGAAGAGGATCTAGAAACCAACAGAAAAGCTTTTCTTCTCGCAATACTTTACTCCTAGAAATGGGCAAACAAGGGAAAAAGAGGAGTAGAGTTTTGTCTAATATGTGCCTGTGATTTTTCTCCTATAAAATGGAGCTAATTTGCAAAAGGAAGCCTCCTTACTTTGCTCATTGTGGCTTATTGGCTGTTTTTCCTATAGCTTCCACTCCTTGAGGTGGTGTGAGTGAGACTTTCAGCAGTGCAATATAAAGACACCTTTCTAGATCTCCTTGTAGAGAAGAGAAGCCAGAAACAAGACTCAGGCACAACCTAAGAGCTTAGAAGCTAGGAGGCCAATAAAATATATGCAATTACTTTCAGGTATATTATTATTCTTTTGCCAGTTTCTGGAATGTTAAGGCAAAATGGATGTTTTTTAACTTTAAGCTCACAGTGTTCCGTATTAATTTCCACATCAACCATCTTTTAAAACATCTTTTGGTTTGAAGGTATTTATTTATATTCCAACTCTTCCCAGCCCTCCAGTTGACTAACGTTGGATCAAGTCGTGTGAGACTTAGCTATTGATCTCAAAAGGCTACTGTACACATGAATAGCTTCATGCCTGTAAACATATGCAAACAAATAGCATTACAGTAATGTCTGTTATAGTGGCCAGCAACAAAATATTTAAAATTTTGCCTTCTATCTGACTAATGTTACCGTGATGTCCTATATGCTAAGGTACTATAGCAACTTTAAATACTTGCACATGGTAATTGTGCTCATGTTAATGTTGACCACTATGTTATTAACTGAATCACTGAGATTTGCACAGAACAGTTGAAGATAAAAGTATAGCAAGATAAAAATAGCAGTACAGCCAAAGTAAGCTAAGAGAAACAGTAATTATGCAAGACTGAAAAATATTAAATGACTTCTAATATCCTTGATTCTGTTTGAGGTCTTTAGACTGTGCATTAGTACTACTGAAATAAGATCTTGGGAAATCATCATTGTCTTTCATTAAACCACTGGAAAATAAATCTCCCTTCCTACATCACTAGAAAAGTGTCCTATGTCTTCACTTAACACTTAGAGATATATATCTAAAGAGTAAGGTTAGAGAGAAAGGCCAAGTCTTTTTGAAAAATGTTCAAGATGAATGGCAATTAGTGTTGCTCAGAAATTTTATTCATGTTGGAAAAATGCCAGCTGCACTCATAGCTAATATTGGAAAAATTAATTGTACTTGCCAAAAGACCCTTTCAAGACAGATGCTTCAATTTCTTCTTAAAATGCAAGATGAAAATATGTATCAGCAGTTGCTTTATTTGGAAACATTGCAAAATGAATCCAAGATTGTATTCATGACACAGTCATACAAGGTGAAATTTGGGAACAGATTTGGGGGCTTTATTTACATTAATAAATATAAGCTGTTCTCTCATTAACTAACATTTAAGAAGAAATACAATACAATACAATACAAACAAAGTGTATCTTACTTAAAGAGGAAAAAATATTTTGCAGGGAGGAAAAAAAACCCCTCCAATAAGTATTAAAGATCCCGAGGACTCTTAACTTCCCATTAATTCTATGTAATAGCTGTATGACTTGAACATAATAATGCACTGTTGTATATCTCACAGCAGGAAAGTAGGATCAATCACCAGTGCCAAAAGGCAAGGAGAGGCTCAGAGGCTGATACAGCTAAGATCTGAAGTAGGTAAGGACAGTGACTGTACCTGCTCTGAAGTGTGATGTGGTACAGCAGCAATCAAAAGTAAGCAAGGGAGAAGTGGGTGATCCAATTTTCTATTGCTGATCCATTTCCATGTTACTAAAATTAGCATTTATTTCTTTTTTTTTAATTTTGTGTCTTACAAATGTGATTATAAAGAGCTTCATAGATTCCTAATGCATGATTAGAATTTCTTCCACCCATAGAGTTAAATAAATTCCTTTCTGCTTCTGAAGATAAAGTGTGATGTATAATATATGACTGGGAATCAATGGCCATATCTACTGTACATATAGAGCTGGACATTGGCCAAATATTCCAGACACAAGTCTGGTTCCCAGAGAGTATTTGCCTTAAGGAGTGGTATCTGAAAATGTTTTCAACTGCCCTCGGCCTTTGATGCCTCTCTCCTCAGTGTTTCTACTCTGAGGTGATTCTTACTACTTCTCTGAACAAATTTTCTCTATTTCCTGGCATCCACTTTGGATAGCTGATTTTTATTTCCATTCTTTGGACACTGAGGTAAATGTTTTAATAGCAATTAAACAATTCCGCAGCCCCTGAGGCACTGAGGGTAGCTTGATGCATGTGTCTTTAGCAGCGACCTCCTGCAAAGAGCAGTGTGGTGTGAATGCAAGAGTACAGACATGTAGAAAAGCCAATTAGTAGTTTTGCATCAGCTAATATAGGAGGCATGCTGGGAACTGTTTGATTCATCCAACTCAAGCAGCAGATCTTATATATCCGCTGGCCTGAAATCAGGATGCCACAAACTGCTGGTGGCCAAAGAGCACTGTGGGGTAGTAAAGGACAGCATCAACATCTGGCTCACAGAAAAGGTCTAGAAAATTACGTTCATATAAAATTAGTTAAGAAAAACCTGTCCTTCAAGGTTGTATTTCTCAATATAGGAAGCAGACCTCACTGGTAAGATACTATAAAGAGCAAGGGATGCGTAAAGCATGAATATTGAAATTAGATATGCACTAAATTTTGGTACAGGGTTAAGTTTAATAGGACGGGACTTTAATCTAGCAGGAAGAAAAGCTATATTAAGCATCAATGTTTAGAATCTGAACGGTGAAAAAATTGTTTCTAGAAAGAAGACTCTGAACTGCCAGAGTCATTAGCTACTAGAATAACATGCCAAAGAATGAATATATTTCAGCAAAGACTATCTGTTTTCCTAAAAGACAGGACTTCAAGACAGACTTCTGAGCACAATACAGAAATTAATGAGCAGGCTTTTCTAGCAAGTGCTATGTGGCACAGAAAAGGTCATACCAGCTGATCAGTATCACAAATCCTCAAATCCTCCCCATTTACTCTATTACCAAGTGTGCCCAACAATTCAACAAGGCTGTCACAGGGGCACAAGAAAACAGCCAAAGTCCCTATTATTCCTTGGGAGTTGATCTCACTGCAGTAAAAGATGAGATTAATTGAAAGCTTCACATGTTTTTGAACTAGCACAGGCCTACTTTCAAGCAAATCTCAGTTATACAGATAGATTTGTATGTTCACCTTCTTTGACACAAAATTAGGCTACGGTTTCCAATTTCAAAATAAGCTTTTTTGACATTGCAGTAGACTGTAATTTACAAAAGAAATCACCAGTACTACTAAGACATGAGCAAATATTTTCTCTTTCTAATCTGTTCAGGTTTTTTTTTCTCTTTCAGGAAGATCCTTACATGTTTATCTAACCTTACGCATACAGGCAGATCTATTCCAAGTCACATATTATAAAACTTGCTGAACTGAGTGACAGGAAAAGGCAAAGCTCTTGGCTATTGCTCTCCTTCCAATCTATTACCTTCTAAGATGAGCTAATCGGTCCCCTCTGTTTATAGAAATTACAAACATGATAATTGATTTATGCTCAAGTTCTGTGTTTTCAGTTGACATAGTAAAACTTGTGTCTTCACAGTGTGCCTTCCATCACGGCAGCAAGAGAGAGAATAAATAGCACCATTGGGTCCCTATCCTGTTGCTGAATGCAGCAGGGTGTATCCACTTCGAGTAGAGAGTATCTGCATGGGCTCACGGTTATTTGCATTATATCTTTCTGAAATTCCAGATTATTTCAAATTGTATTTTGAATATACGCTTTTGGTAGATTCAAAGATTCAAAATGAAAAGTGTTCAGAAACTTGGGGTGCACTAGAACTATCCAGTATCATACCAACGCTCATGAAAATTCTGAAGATTTCTGAGGAAAAATAGAAAAAAATGGAGAAAAGGGATGGGAGGGTTACAATGCAAGATGAGTCAACAATTCCATTTAAATATAAATATACATTATTTAGTGCAAAACTGCTTCCTTAACTAAAAACTAGATTTTCAACCTGCACCTAGCACCACTTTCAAGTAATTAATGAGCAGGGATCTCTGAGTACTCAAAGCTTATTTAGTTTTTTATCGTTATCTAATCTCTTTTTTATTACAATATCTTTGAGGTAGATTTTTGTAGTTTGTGCTAGGAATTTTAAACTCACCAAAAGACTTGCATAGGCCAGAGTCAGACAAAAGATGACGGTACTCTGTTATTGCAAAGTGATAATGCTCAAGAGATTCTATTATGTATCTGTCACTCCCGGTAAGCTGAAACATCAGATTCTTGCGTATATGGATTATCTTTCAGTGAGCATAGATAAAAGACTGTTGGTGTTGTCGCTTTCACTAAATCCTCTCACACTGGGGATTTTTTGCAATTTTCTGTGGCTAAGCAGTACACACACAAAATGACAAGAATGCTGAGGTGGGTGAAAAACAAAAAAGGTACTGTAGCTACCTTTTCCCCATCAGAAAGCAAAACTTGCTTCTGACATTGCAAGGACATTGCGCCAAGCACTGCTTATCCCTCGCTGGAGAAAATCCACCATCTCCAGAGCTTTTGGAAAAGCAAGGCATTTCAGGAGAGCCTGGGCCAAGCCACAGCAATTTTACTGTATTTCGTCCAGGATGATGATAAAGGGCTTCCCATCTTGAGAAAAAGCAGAGGTTTTGGAGATAGGGTGCCCAGCGAGGATTATAGGTCTCTCTGTAGGACCATGGGCACTGCTGCTCCCCATGCCCAGGGTACATCATGCTGGAGGGTCCTGCCTGTGAGAGGTGTTGGTGGCAGCCTCAAGAACCCCTCAGGATCTGCATTGCAGATGATAGCATCTGCATTGATGCAATTTGCATCAATTCAGAAAGTTATTGGATAAATTCATGGATGAAAAATCCATCTACTACAATTATTAAATGCACAGAAATTGCTGCTGGCTCAGGAAGCACCTGCACCACAAATCGCTGAACCAACAGGACTGTTCCCTGGTTGTTTCATTCTATGCTTGTCCTGTTTGAATGCTTTTTCTAAGGCATCTTCTATCAGACACTCTTGGATACAGGCTCCTGGATCTTTGACCTGATCCAGTTTACAGCTGTTCTGTAAACTCCTAATCTTCACTCTTGGACAAAACCTATGAAAATAAACACATAACTGAAGGAAGGAGAATATTTGTTTGGTTGGTTATTGATATGCTGAAAGCAACTGTAATCAGCGTATGTATCAGTATCTTTTACTAAAACACTTGTCTTTCATATTGCCATTGTATGAATCAGATCTGTGAAAAAATAATGTAATACAGGCTGGAAAGGAGGGAGAGACGTTGTGTCTAACGTCTGCAGCTTGATACCAATTTCTTCTAGCAGAAAAACCTCATAATTTGAATTTTAATACACATATCCACCAGCCCGCTCATTTTTCAGGAAGTTACTTGCAGTTTACATATACGTGTTCTTAAAATCTCAGCCTATCATCAGATAAAACATGAAATAACCTATCTATGTTGCAAGAGCAAAAACTGAGGCTCCTGATACTGGAATTTGGTATCTAATTCTACCACTGCTCCACTGTATGACTTGTCAGGCTACTCCTTTTCCTTTCTCACATCTACATTGAAGTATATTAGAACTGTTTTGCTTTATTGTGCCAATATCCAACTGGCATATAGACCACACTTTAGATGTAGCCTCTAAGTCTATGCAATTATTGTTTACAGGACAGAGGATCAGTCCACAGCCCAATGAAAGTAAGAGGAGTATTTCCTTAGATATTAATGGGTTTGGGATCCTAGATGATGTGGCTTCGTGTTTGGAGCTGAACAGAAAGTCTGAAGGAACACAAAAAATATCTATTCAATCCTGTTAGGAGCATTGGCAATTTTTTGAAGCACAAAATACCCAGGCATTTTAGCAAATGACTTATGGGCTTTTGTCTAAGAGATGACAAAAATCAATGAAGTTTTAGAAAAGTGGCTTTTAGGACAGAAGAAGTTGGAGTCTAAAGTGATTACTCATTTCTGGATCTGTTCTCCTTATCAGAGGAAGGCAGTGCTGGAGCTAATAAAGCAGCATTTAACAATACTCAAAGGTACTGAACGCTATGTTTGCTGCTCCCTAATGTTCATAAGCAACAGCCTTGAAGCTGCAGCTGGCACTAATGGCTTTCATACACCAGAACCATATGAAAGTCTTACAACCATTGTGATTTGTCTATCGTATCATGTTACAACAGCATTACTGTACCAGTATTCCAGTACAGTATTAATGTGATACAGATGTATTACGTCTCCTATTCCAGGGAAGTATATTAGCAGAAGAGACATGTGGGTACAGTTGCACTACAGTCTTCAAAGCCTCCCTGAATGGTCCAAACACATTCAGTTCCCAGAAACAATCAGCTTGTAAGCTATCAAAAGAAAATGTTTAGACGATCCAAAATAATTTTTTGCAGGCAAGAAGAAAAAGATCCAACTCTTTATTTGAAATTTAGTACTTGAACAAAGAGGCTGTATTTTATCTAGACATGTAAAATGTCATGTAACAGGTAGCAAATTTGGGAATAGCAATGACTTAAATAATGGTAAATTGCAAGTAGCATTGCAAAAACCTATTTTAGTCTTGTAGCCTTCAGAGATTGTCTTCAGGCACAGTGACAACATCAGAGAGCACTCTATAGTGCCTTTTTCTTCGTATTTTCATTTCTCTGTACTTAAAGTATTTTGCTGGGATAGAGGCAGGGTACAAGAGTGTTTCATCAGCTCAAGTGAGGAGGGGAGGCTTTATTTTCAGTATAAGCATTGGCTAGTGCTATCTACTTCAGAGGCTATTTGGGGCTTAATTAATGTTTACAATGCCTCAGGAGCCTTACCCACATAAAAGGTATAATAAGAGCAATTCCTAATTAACTTCCCACTAAAAAAACCAAAGTTTCATGAAGTTTAAAGTAGAACAGTGGATGAGTTTGTAAATTCTATTTATCTGAACCCCTGGAGTAGGAAAAGTCAGTGGAAAAAGTGGTAAAAGTCTTCAATTAATTTTCCTCAACCTGTGGGATTTAATTAAGATGTTAGCAAAAATCTGTGAGTTTCCTGTGGCTATTTCTCATTTAATTTTATGTTTCACTGAAACAGATCTTCCTCTTAGAACAGATATTGTAAACCACAATGAGGGTTATTCAAGAATAGATGTTAGTTTATTAAAACTGAACAGGGGTATGGATTAAATTATTTACACAAACTTCATATGCAACATTCTATATCCATTTACCTTCTGTATTTTCCTTGCTTTGAATTTCTTTAAAAAGATTTTCTCAGGATACATCTCATTGCCATAACTCAGCACCATGCAGAGATTCCTGAGCTGTTGGTGAAAGAGCTATCTCAGGTATTATATCTGAACTAATTAGTCCTGGGGAGAGGAGGAATATATTAGTTCCAGTGGAGTTCCCTAAAATATAGCTGATACCCCATGCTACCTTCTTTAGATAGTCCCTCAGGGAAAGTATTTCCAATTGGAAAGTGAGAAACTATTAAAAGGACCCACAGAGCTGCATGTGTTGTATCACACCAGAGAGAAGAGCCTGCCTTTGGCCCTAGGTACACCTACCCTCACAGGTAGCAGAAGGCAGGTAAGATATAATAAAAATCTACTAGAAGTCGTCATGTACCACCAGTTCTGACTTTACCTCCATCCTTCCAACCATTATGGGAAGCAGAAGAGGTGCAAAGTGCTCTTTCCTGGAGGACTTGTCAGCACCCGGCATCAGGAAGCAAAGATTTGAGATTCAAGAAGCTTCAGAGCTGATGAGCTCCAACCGTGGGGAGGACACAGCAGTGGAGCAAGAGCTGACTAAAAACCAAAAACTGAGAGAGAAATTAGATTTTGTGCAATTTAATCTGTAACCCTCAGTCCTGGTTTGTTCTTGTTCCCTCACTCCTCTTGCCTGACTCCCTAAACCCTCTTCTTCCCTCACAAATCCATTCAGTGTTCACGTCACAGAGCCTGAAGACATCCTTCGAGGAAACTGCCTGCAGCAACAATCCATACAATGGGACCAATCCAGGCAACAGGGCTTGAGACTATAAAGTGATAAGCAACCAAGGTCTCTGACAGCATCCTGCTTAATTCAGACACATGAATAGACCTACGGCAGTCAACGCTTAGGGCTAAGATTTTCAAAATCAGTTTACATGAATTAAACACCCATTTCCAATAGAGTTTTTCAGTTTAAGTGCTTTTCTGGATTGGGGCCAGAGTGCTAATCAACTTGCAATCCTGAGCTCGTAATGAGGAACTTAGATCTCAACTGCTTCTCTGTGCTACTTGCCCCCTTGTTTGACTGGCCAAGATCATGCAATAGCATCTCTGGTTTTGGAATACTAAGACTTCACGAGTGTTATTTTACATCTTCTTGGAGAGGCCTTTTGTCTGGTGTGCAGCACAGCCTGCAAAAATATATCCTCTAACATGTAGAACTCCAAAAATATGGTAATATCTGTCTAACACAACATCTGTCTAGCATTAAATCTGAAAAATTGGAACCATTTGTTTGATGAGACATGTAACAAAGATGAAAATTCATTCTTAGAATATCAGCGGGGAACTTTTTTTTAAATGAAATGTGAGATTTTAAGTAAAAATTGCCCATCAACACACACAATCCTTCAGGCAGCTTATAAAATGTGTATAAAAATAAAGCATAGACTCATTAGAGAACTTTGGGGGAAAAATGCAAATAACCTGAGCTTTATATGCTGTTTAGCAGTATACAGGTGCTCTGGATGAAAATGACCAACAGAAAACTTCAGGGCATTTATGCAGACAGAGTATTTCTTACTGCACAATAGGCTGTTTGTTCCTGCGTTTTATTCACAAATAACTTGAAACAAAAAATAACTTGAGCGTTTTCTATGGAAATCACTAGGAAAGTGCAAGCCAGTCTGCCAGAGGTGCTAGACCTGTTTCTAGAGGTCCCACTGTCTAGAGGTAACCAAGCAACTAATAAATACAAAAAAGTTCCCTTCATCTTAATGTGGCAAAGCAATCTCTATAAAATCATTGCGACTTGGATTTAGATGAAGTGGATGATTAAGGCAAAAATATTACTGAGAAATATAAGTAAAGCAAACACATGATGCCTCAGAGGGGAAGATACCAGTAGTACAGACTGCTGTCAACATCGAGAGGGTTTTTACAGAGGTCAGGATATGCTAGCAGTGCCTAACTACATATCAGAGAGATGGAGCATCCCAGCATGTACTTATGCTGATGGAAGATATGGGTATGACATATGAAAACACATTAAATTTTTCCACCAAATGCTAGTATTGACAGGATAAAATGTCAGTATTTTCTCCTTTATAAAATACTTTTTAAATAAAGAATTTTAGACATAGATCTTAAAGGAATTTAATGGCGCTCTTTACCACTGCCATTGCTTTCTGCCAGTCGTGAGTATCTTTGACTCAATGTAAATTTTCAAAATTAAGTTCTTTGAAGATTCACAGGGATTTTCTTCTCTTTTTCTGCCTGATTTAGATACAGTATGATACTTTTTGCCTCTCTCAGCTAGCTCAAAACATAATGTCATATTCAGCTGACCAACTGTTACATTTCAATAGCTTTCATTGTAAATCCTACTAATTTGTCATTTGTTCTTTTGTTTATTCTGTTAATAAAATAAGCATAACTCAGAAAGTGAAGATTAAATTTTATCAGTGGGTCACAAAAACCATGTCTTTATTTCAGACATAATCATCCCAGGGCTATTTACTTCTCAGTCATTCCGTATATATTTAAAAGCCTTAGTTATGTCTCCTATTATTACTCAGAAACTAAACATGTCTGTTTGAAACTAAATAATACTTATTTATGACTCACCTCAAGGGCTTTTTTTTTCTTCCATTGTTCTCATTTTATTTAACACAATTAAAATACAAAAGACAATGACTATCCATAGCTTTCGGCACTTTACCAATTTTTTAAAATACAAGCCCAACACAACAGAGCTCACGCAAAACAAAGCTGTATTAACTTAGCCAGACAGTAATTCAAAGCAGTAAAATATGTCCTGTTCCATTCATTCCCCCAGTTCTCCTTCAAAAGCCTAGGGAAATAGACAGTCTTTGTAGTTAGCTTTAAAGGTCAAAAGATGGTGTATGAAACTTCCTCGCTTTCAAACTGAAGGGACGCACTCCTGCATCCCTCTGGTGACCACAAGATTGACAATGTCAGTAACACCAGAAAGAAACAGTAAAGTAGAACTCTATAACACCTTAAAGTCCAGCCAGGAAACCAACCAGCAGCCAAAAAATACTAGACACAGGTCTTACATGCATACCAAGAAGTACTTTTACACAATCTCCATTGATTTTTGGCTCAGTACAACCTGGCACAAAAATGATAGAGTCTTCATAAGGCTGGTTTAATGGAAATCAATTCATACAGTGCATGGGGGTTTATCAAAATAAAATTAAACTAAAACTCCAAAGTGAATGGACCAGAATTAGAACAAAACTGATGTTAGAACAAAAGTGATGTTTTCATTGCAAACCCGGAGAAACTGAAAAAAGAAAACCCAAAACATAAGCCTTCAATTCAGAAAGAAATTGTTTAATTTTCATTTACAAATAATTAAGCTTTTTCATTTTTGTTCACTTAAAAATAATTCAGCCTTGTTTTAGACATCTTTATGGAAGGCAAACCAATGGTTGCAAAGGGCAAAACTTAGGCACTATTTATAACCGTGATGTGGTAAAGAGTAGTAGCAGAGTGGTCACCTTATCCCATATTGCCTCTCTTGCTAGCCATGTACTCAACATGGGTGGAGGCAGTGAAGACCATATCCCCCTTCAGCCTCAGCTGGACTCATCATCGTAGAAGGGTGCCCAGGTCCCCAACTAGAGGATGTCCAGGGAGGGGAATGAACATGCACAGCTGGTAGTGATGTCACTGTTCTGTTTTATATAAAATAACTTTAAAAATCACCAGAACAAGGCCTGCACTACAAATGTCTTGCCTCTTGCTGGATACCCAATAAACAGTCTCTGGAGTCTGCTTTCTTTCTATAAATATTGTGTTTATGTAATGAGCTAGTAGAAAGGGCAGAGATTCCTCAAGAGGCCCTTACTTAGCCACTATGGAGCAGGGCTTCTCCCTGAAAATCCTACCTCTGGGAACATCCTGTTGGGCTAGGTTTTATACATCCCTCTGGAGCAAGCCCTATGCACATGGTGGCCTGCATAGTAGTTAGCCCTTCTTAAAAACACGGTGGTGGAGTCAGTTCCCATGTTGGGGAGACCAGTCTGTTCAGATCACAAAGGCAGAAGATAAAGCTGAACCCAAGTTTTTACAGACTAAATGAACATTCAGATCACTGGGTGACTGGGGAGACTATCATCCCCACAAACTTGCACCTCTTTCTGAGAAAATAAATCTCTATGCACCTACCTCAAGGAAAGAAAGAAAGAAAAAAGTGAACAGCTTAAACTGCTTTGCAGATGTGGGCTGGAATCCAGGATGTTTTCAAGCCAACTAAAATTGCATTTTTCCGTGAATAAATTATTTGTTGGAAATCTATGGCCTAACCCTAAGTGGGGAGCCAACTCTCTTCCTGGTGCTGGAATAAACAATTCCTCTTTTTCCCTGGGGCAGGAATCACACCCACATGCTTCCAGACTTCCTTCCTGAATTACCTCCTCAGATGTGTCCATCTCTGATGAGAGGGGCCACACCTGAGAGTGGTATCTGTCAGTACGCCAAGGAACACCCACTCCGCTTTCCACAGAGTATCTCTTGTTACTCTCTTCCACTTAATAAGTGACCTGCCATGTTCTGCGCCAGCTTCAGTTTACAGCTACCACCACTAATACTGCTTCTGGAACACATCCATGAGGCTAAAAGAAACTATGATCTCCTGGAAGGTTCTTTTAGGAGAATCATAAAAGAGATATCATGACCACTTAATGCATGTTTATTTTTGAAGACTGTAGATAGCAACTTCAGAGTCCTAACCACACAGTAATTATATTCTGCTTGTATAAACTCTCCTTGAAGTTTCCATATTAGGTATTCTGGTTCTCCAGGTTTTTGCTTCACTAAATGCCCAGACACTCCATTGCAAAGAGGGATTCAGAGAATTAAAAAATTTGTATATCCTTTCTTGTCTCCCAGAAGTATTTCAGAAACAGTGGTTTATTTATAAAATCCTAAAATCTTCAGGGAAAGCAAATGGAAAATGCAAAGCCTGAGTGAGCCATGTAGACATACATTTCAGAAAATCTCCTTTTTTCATGCTACCAATTTCCAAAATGTGTGCTATTTGATAATAGTCCAGAAGCAGTGGAGAAACCTGAGACCAGATTTCCTCTACAGAGATGTAGATTGATGGACAGTGAACTCAGATGGAGTTGCATAGATAATCTCATCCTGCTAAAGCACTCAGGGCTGATGTGTCATTCAAGGTAGGTATGAGATTTTTTTCCTATTTATCACCCACAATATGAATTTTCAGTGAAGACAGAAAGAATCTAGCTCTTCTGTTAAGTCAATTTACATTCATTGCTCTTCTAATTAAATCAGGGTGCCATTTTCCCAGGACTGAATTGGATTAGCACTACCATGGCTTCAGTGAAACCCAAGAATAACTGCTCTGTGATGTACTGGTAAGATGACATGAATGAAAGGTTTAGTAGGGCTGCTTCTCAGCAATTGTTTACACATCCCAGAATAAAATATTAAAACAGATTTAAAATTCAACTGCTCAAAAGAGAATTATGTTCCTATAAGCATTTTGGGCACGATAATGGTTATAGCCAACTATCGTAGGACTTCTATGCTTTGATGTACAAAAGAACAAACATTCTAGACTTTCTCAACATGGACTTTTATTGTAATGCCATGACTGTGGATTTGGAAAGTATTTTGTTATTTTTTATGACAAAAAATGGAGCAGCATTAAAACGGCGCTCTTCTCTCACTAACACTTGAACTAACACTGTGGACTTTATATTCAGCTTAATAGAAAATGTAGCAAAGCTTAGCCAAAGTTAAGACAAGTTATTGTAAAAGAAAAGTCAATTAAATGTTTATTTTGGCACTTGTAACTGAATGAAATGGCATAACTACGCTAGACTGAAGTATATACAGGAATTGGCTAAGAATAGCTTCTGTTAAGCAGACACCTTTGCCATGGCTAGTGACTCAATATTACTTGTTTCTCGGGTAAAATTAGCTTTATATTTTAGGCGTATTTCTATGGTTCTTCATTGTAAACAGTACAGATAAACAATTTCAAGGAAATAATCCTTGAGACCCTCAGGCAAAATGCCCATTTAAGAAAACAGGAGTTCTGCTGCAATGAGGACTGGGAGCATGCCAATACACTTCTGGCACAAGGAATAGTATTTAAAATAGTGGATAAGTGTATTCATGAAAATTAAGGGCACTCAACCTTTTAATATTTTATTTCTATTCTTCAACTTCATTAAAGACTCCTCAACACTCAATTAAGGATTTGGGTTACATGAATGAGCTGGAAAAAAGTTAAAACTAATCAGTGCTCTCTGGTATAAACCTCGCTGTATTACTGTGTCAGTGTTTTCTCATGACCAGGAAACACATTCCTTGGGACAGCTTCCTTTTGGTTACCAATAGGAAATAATAGAATATTTTTATTGCTTCTGTGTTAAAATCTGTGGAGGAGTTCTAAAAAGATGGCCAGATGAGAGTGATCTTCTTCCTTCTTCTCCTTTTTTTTTTTTTTTTTTCCTTGTGCTATTATTGCTAATTTTACCTTTTTCCTCTGGTCACTCTTCAGTGTATTCCTCCTCTTCCTTGGGCTCCCTCAGTTCTGTTAGGAAAGTGGCCACAGCTCTGCTCTGTCTCCAGCTGAGAAAGGAGCTTGTTTTTAGAAAACTGCACACTGCTTCCAAAGGTTTGGGCTCACCAAGTCAGAACCAGCACATTCCATGGAGAGGCCCATTGTTACCAGTGTCCTTTGCCAGGATAGCACAGCCATAAATTCCCTGCTAAACTTTAAGCTATACGGAACTAATATGAAGTTTAACATATTCCAAAGTTTTTGTTTGTTTGTTTTTTTCTTTTTTTCTTTTTAGTCCATATTTTAGTTCTGTTTAATACATATTGCAATTTTAGGTAAACTCTGGGCGAGATCCTTTTCTTCTAGTTTAGGTGTTTGGAAGTTTGAAAGGATTCACGTTGAATCAAAAAAAGACTTCCTTGGTAGTCAGCAAGAGAAACAGGCAACTCTGACCCTGCACCACTACTTAGAAAAGAAGTGTCTACTTCTTGTCTACTAATATTTTCTACTAATTAAGGATCTGGCCAAAGACATAACTTTCAAGGCATGACTATGGCAAGAAGTAACATCATCTCATTTGTAACTTTTTAATCCAAAATACGGATGTCAGTGTTGATATCCCATGTTTGTGGCTATAGTGTTCTCCAAACTGTCTGTGAACAGTGTATTTGTGGATATTGTGTTATTCACCCATCTTGGTGAGAGGGAGCTGCAGGAATTGCTTATTTGCTTGGAAGAAACCAAATTCTGGAAAAAAAGAGAAGAGAGCATGCTCTGAGATTACATTGCTCTGCCTAAGCTTCAAATTCACTGAAATGAGGAAGTGTTTTAATTTTTTTTTAAATTCATATCCAGATAATATAAATACACAAAATCCTAATATTTTGTAGCAGTCTGATTTTTACATTTTCCTATTTCTGCCTCATAAAAGTCTGTACTATAAAAAATGGTAATGTGTACTTAGCAGTAGACATAGTTTCAGCCTTTGGATCTGTATTAATCCTTCAAGTTTCTCTCTCACGGTTTATTATGTCATCCAGATTTTACTCTGAACCATCTACTCTTTTCCATATGTTCCTAGCAGGAAATGTGCATGAATTTAGAAACACAGCAAGACATATGATATTCAATAATAAGAACATTTTGAAGAGACACAAAAGAAAAAAATCTAAATGAAAGTTCTAGCTGGCTTCCTGCCTTATTCTGTTGAACAAGATATCTAATATTCCTTAATTTAAACATCTTAGTTATGGTTAAAATAAAATTTGCTTTTCAGTTATTTAGCTACAGCTGAGATTTTACTGTGGGTAAAACCTTGGAGAGTGTTGCTTTATGATTATTCACATCCAAGATTTGCATTCATATCAAAAATCATGTGGATTTTTTAAAGCTTTATGCAGAGAAAAGTACACATGGCTTCAGAGACAAGCCTTTGTATTTTGAGATTCAGTAAATTGAGAGGTATGTGTGATGCCACAGCTTGTTTTATGAATTACACTACAGATGTTATTTATATATCAAATAACATGATGTAACTGTCCAAAAAACCTGAATGTTATACATATGTCACATCAACAAGAAAACTACAGATGATGTACAGGTAATTGTCTGAACACAGAATAATGATTCCCAGATATTTTTCCCATTAAGAGTCAGCTAAATAAAATGTGGCAGAACTTGAGCATTCCTCCTTTGTGACCCTGCATGGAGGAAGATGATAGAAGAGTAAGAACAGGAGAGGTTGCTACTGCAGAAAAGTGAGAGAAAGAACAAGTCTCCAGAGCCTTATGTGCTCCATGAAGCAGAGGTGAAGGCAACTGAGAGGGAAATAGGAAAAGCAAAAGAGAAAGATCATGAGAGTTATATAAGCCAGATTCTCAGCCTGAGTCAATCAGGAATGTTCCATAAATCTTAGTCCCATAAAGTTTGGCAAAAAGACAGTTTATTTGATATCCTCTTCCATAAGGAAAATAGCAATCCTCTTTTAAGAGGAAGACACAGTTTTTAAGGAAAAAAAAATGGTTCTCTGTTCTGCTTTGTTTTAACATTTATAGGCAGTATTTTATTTTCTACTCTTCTTTTACTGAATAATCCAGAAAATTGTCTGTAATATTAATCCATTCAAAAGTGTTACCTCTCAGCTATGGTGTTAGTAATGACTTTCTGCCTGTGTTTGGTGGGAGGTTTCAAGCAGACATCCATTGCCTGCTGAACACGACAATAGGATCAAGGAATGGAGGAAACCCAAAGACAGGAGATATGGATGTATCCTCAGGGTTCTCCTCAGCTATCCTCAAAGGAAACAAGACAGTTTGTTTGCTTTTTATAAGCAATTATCATAGATATTACTGGTGCTACAGCTGTCCAGTTAGTATAGCCTGCTGTTAGAGTGGACATGAGCTTCCTCCATTCCCCCACCAGTCCAGCCTCTACCCACCCCTGCACACGAGTATTTGCTCCCCAGCCCTACTTCCCCCACCTAGTCCTCCCCATTATGGGGGCTAGTAGTTCCCTAGTGGGCAGCTAATATATGAAAGACAAAACTATTACACTTTTTGTCATTCATGTCAAAAAATAGCACATTTTTTCTTTCAAGATCATAGACAGATAGTCCTTTCAGTCTGCATAAATCTGCAGTTTCCATGTGGTCTTATGCAGATGCCACTTGCTCTTTGTGGGACGAGTCACTGTAGGCAATCCATGTTAATCTGTCATTACAATAGTGTTCCAAGGATATGATCAGAGTTCCTGCTGCTCAGTGAGATATTTTTAGATGTATCCACTGATTTTTTTCTAACCTGAAATTAGTTCGATCCTCAAAGTGATGAGTCTATGTTAGCAACAAATCAGAAACATATTCACTACTCCAGTCAAAAATATTTATTTTTGCTCATGTCAAATAAACCTGATATTTCAGGGTGGATCTCATATATATGCCTGTACACAAGTGTAATGCAAGCTCAGGCTAAAAGTTCCCATTCAGTAATATTCTTTGGATATTGGTCTGAAGAATACTCTATTTTTTTCCTAAATATATTTTTCAGTATTGTAATTCTGTAATCTACAAGTACCAGGTCTATAGTTTTAAGCTAATCATAGGCAAGCATGACAAGCCAGTACATGTATAAATCAATGGCAGTGACAGGTGTGGCACATTGTAACAAATCTCCTATACTTTAAATCAGTCATAAATACACGCCTTTCACTAAGCAGCCACAGAAACTGTTAGAAAAAAAAAAGTGACCAAAGAAATTTGCTGTGATTTAATTTGGAATCTTAAAATGAAAGCTGTAACTCAGGATCCATTGGCAAATTCACCAAACACTTCACATTTTTTAATTGTGATTAAAACAAATAAAATGTTTATATCTCAAGGATGGACCCTCTGTCATTAAACTATTAATGTATTTTTACATTGAGAATTTAAAGTTCAAATATTGCTCTGCATATGTCCTGGCAAGGCTGCTGAACAGCAACAGCCCGAAGTTTGGCCAGTTCTCCATTCCTCCATTCCTTGGAGAGTTCCTGTTTCATGTGTTTTTCATTTTAAGTTCTGCCTCCTTGAATGCTATTTCCTCTCTTTTGGTTTTCACCAAGGTCAAAGAAATCTTTAGCAAATAAAAAAATGCGAACATCAAGTCATCTACTGGAAGTATGCCCATCCAGCATCTAAGTAACAGGCTAATAGATTCATGGAGGAGCCCTGCACATGCTAAGTGAAGCACAGAAATAAACCTTCATCTGGGCTCTTCATCACAGCTAAGTAGAAAGCAGTTGTTAAATGAACATGCTTTTGTCTTGATTAGGAATAAAAGAGAAATCAGTTTATCAGAAATCAAAGTCTGGACTAACAAGTGTCTCCTAAATCCCTGTGACACAGCACAGGGCACATCACTTTGCTCCCTAAACTGGAGCTGCAGAGACCTCTAAAGAAAGGTAATTATTTTTCTTTAAAAAAAAAAGTGACCTAATTTTAAAGTTTACTAACTGTGGGAAGATACCCTGTTGAAACTGCCTGAATATCAAAGGAATCACTAGGTAACAGGATTTGTTACAGGTGATGATTTGGGATCCATTAGTAATGGATATCATTTGCCACAGAAAGAACAAATACAGATTTGGGGATCGAGCTAGTCAAATTATTACCAGCTTCTGAAAGTTGTTACAAAGACAGGAATATCATTCATCAGAAGTAGAATTCAAGCTCATACTTATTTTATTTTTTTTTTGTTTTCAATTTTACCAGGTTCAGTGTATGAGCTTAGTGTAAATTAAACCAGAAGAGAAATCTTAGGCTGCTGCCTCCAACCTCCACCAATCCCAGTGAGAGAATACCTCATTGTAACCCTTTTCATAAACTGATAAGATTCTATCTTAAGAGAAATCTTTTTTTCTCCTCAATGCAAGTGAAGTTCCTCCAGCTAGAAAGCCCCTCATTATTAGCTGAAACAATCTGTTTCACAAAATGGCACTGATGGAGGTACCTCCAGCCTCTCTGTTGGAGGTACCTCACCTGATACATTCAGGACCACACTGGTATTCTCCACAGGCACATCCACACACTGTGTCATCCAGTGACCAAATAGCCCATTCCAAGTTCCTTTCTTAAAGCTTCCTCCTTAGGAAGGAAAAAAAAAAAGTCCTAAAGTGCCTGACCTCACCTTTTGGGATATTCACATTGATCTCACTGCTATTATTCCAATTTTGAAGCTTATCCAATTCTTCCTGTATGCTATCCTCCTCCACATTCACACTACATATTGCATTATCAGAAAAAAATCATGACTACAGTCCTATTTTCTATGCCAAAGTTGTTAAAAATGTTAAATAAGATCAGTCCCTAGACACATCTTGGAAGAACTCCACTAGTAACTTCCTTTCAGCTTGATATTTCTCCTTTCAGCATGATATTCCTTTTTTTTTTTCCACTTCACATTTCTTCTACTAATCCAAATTTTCTCCTGTTTAACAAGCAATTTGCCATGCAGCACTGTATCAAAAACTCTCCGAGAAACTGAGTTGCATCTCATTTTTTTGATAGTAAAAATAAGTTGTCAGGTGATTTGGACATGCATTGCCACTGCTAAAGCATGTGTGGCATTTTATTTTATTTCCATATCCATATCCCTACTGGATTTTCTCCTCCAATGTGTATTTTGCAATGTCACACATCTTGAAATCAATCCTGTAATTTCCTTGATTTTTTTTCTTAGGCTAGATCCAACATTTGCTTTCGCATCTCTGATAAACACGTTCAAAAGCTTTGTTTGCAGCCTTGTAGTTTGTTAAACCACTTCTTTCAAAGTGCTAGGAAGTGCCTCCATTGCAAGCTGACTCAGTCTCATTAATCTCTTCAGAGCTTTCTGGCCACCTTAGTTGTGGTTAATTCCATTTCCATTCTCACATTCCCATTAGCTACACAGACTTGTTTAACATCATCATCCCTGCTGGAACCTGAGCCAAGTGTTCGTCTTGGGCCATATCTGTATTATTCTTAACTACATTTTCATCTGCATGGTGGCTCTAAATCATCTTTTTTTTTGTTTGGGTGGATAAAATAATCTATATTTGATTAAGTTGTGTTTGAAAAGACTAACTTAGTTTGTCTTTTGGCAATTCTCTTTTTAGCCATACGCTTCCTGACCACAAAGACTTAATTGCGTTAGCTGAACATTACTTTCTTTTTTCCATTCTTCATAGGATGTCTACTCATTCCTAATAACTAATTTTTGAGCTGAGTATTCATTAGGTCTATATCCCTTCCTTTGCTTCCAGTTCTAGCCCCAGAGAATTGTTGTACCTTTGACATTCAGAAATTCTGTTTTACATTCAAGTCCCTGAGTTTCCCAGTCCGGGAAACTGCATTTTTGAAACTGAAAACATTAGTTTCAATTTCAAGTCAGTCTACCTTTTGTTTATCTTTACATTTAATTTAAAATTAATCAAGTCAAGGTCTCTTGATCTAAGGTTTCTGGTACAACCAGTTCTTCTCCAGTCTCCTGAGTACTAATCCAAACTGCATCTGATCAAATGACCTGTGGCTGCTTTAGAGATTATTTAGTGAAAAAGAGCATCAACTGTGCTAAAAATCTCTAATAACAACCCATTCTTGGTAATATTTCTAACTCTTGCAGTAACGTGGAGATTTCTATCCACGTCTGAGTGCACTTTGCTTTAAACTCCAGAGCCTGCTGAGCTGCCTTGCTCCCTACAAGCTTTCACATCGCAGAAAGACTTTTTATGGCACCTTTTACAAGTCTTATCCCCTAGAGCACTGAATGAGGACACTCCTATCACTCGTCTGCCATTAAGAAAAGCATCTTGTGTATTTATTGTCTTTCATTTGCTTGCAAAAAGCAAGGAAGTTTCATTAAGTAGGTGGGAGAAGCTGAAGGCCCTTTTCACACTCACATGTTTTCTCTTTGTTGCTGTTTGTACAGGTGCAGTGAAAAGGACTCAGAGGGCGTATTCATAAGGACAGGACTTGAGAAATGCCACTTTAAATTGTTTGAAATTGTTGGGTAGCTCATAAACAGGGAGCTATTTTCTCCTTAGGACTGCAAATCTAAACATAAGGAGCCACCTTCATGTACAAATACATTCAATGTACACATGTAACTGCCATTAACATAGCTTACCCTTGTGGATTGTGAGAACAGGCCCTTTTCATTTAACTTCACGGAGAATTTCAATATCAAAAAAAAAAAAAAAACAAAAAAAAAAATCCAAAGATCAACCAGCACATTCATAATGTGAAATAAAAGCATCCAATGAGGATGTCAGGAAACCAGTACTCTCTCCAAACTGACCATTTTAATGCTTGCTGTAAGCATACTTCCAGACTAGCATCTGGAAATATTAAATGAGCAGAGATAGACATAGACACCCTTACACTCTGGGAAATATTTAAAGCTGGAATAAGAAAATGTTTGTGGACCAGATCATCACATGGTATAAATCAGCACAGCTCTAGTCGTTCCGAAAGAGCAGTGCCAGTTTCTGCTACAGTTAAAGTGCTAGCTGGCTCCTGTAGCTTTCCTTTGTGATTAATTTCAGTGCAATCATTTGCTGGAATATACTTTTGGACGAAGGTTCCTCAAGCATTATTTTTACAAATCTCTTGCGTGCTCTTGGCCTGCTGCCCGTAGCACACCCTTCCGTATTAGGCCTGGTTTTCTGCAACTGAAGGCTCAAGATTTCTTTTTTTTAATATTGCTTTAAAACAAAACCAAACAAAGCTTTTCATCATATTTTGAACAATATTTGACACATAGCACTCCTGACCCTAAGACTCTCTGCTATTAAACAGCTAATCCATGTATTCAGTTTTTTTTTTCCTTTTCTCTGAAATGATGGCACTTGACTTATTAATTAGTCTATCTTTAGGATGCCTAATTTTGGTATTTTCCACTCCTAAAGCACCCCAAGCTTTAGAAGTGCATTTCAGAGGAGAAATTCCATCGTGGCGTAGCGCAGAAGCAGAGAGGGGGCTGCCGAGAGGCGTTTCCCATGGGGAGCCTGAGTGGGCTGCCAGGGCTGTCTCACCACAGCTGGCACCCGTGTGCACGCTGGCCTTGGACATGCTCTGGCGTCTGAAGAGCAGCCAAGGCAGAGTCCAGTGTAGCCAATGCTCCCGCTCTCCCTTTTTTCTGCAAACCACCCTCGGAGGTCCTGGAGCTGAAGACTTTTGCCAGGAAAAGGTACACAGATGGCTCCATCAAATTTCCATCAGTGTCTCAGACCTGCCAAATTTCCCTTGCTGAGCACAGTACTCATAACAAGCTCCCTTGCACAGCAGGACCTCAAATGGAGTGTGTGGTCTCCTGCCCACTCCAGCTTAACTGGTGGCCTCTAGGACAAGGGGATACAAGGCAGGGAGAAACTGTAACACCGTCCTGGAGAAGGGACTTCTAGAGAGGATCTGTAGTTAAAACCTCCTTGCTGGAGTAGGCTTCCCCCTCAGTGTCTGGTAGGATGCAGCCAGGCCTTCTTACAGAAGACAGCACCTGAAAGATCTTCACAAGGCTGAGATTCATTGTAGTCTTGCAGCTCCTCAGCTTCCCCACACATCCAAAGCTGACACAGATTTTTTTCCATATGTTGACCAGAGAATAGAGGAAATTACAAAATTCCATCCTTTTATTCACACATTTCAACTATGAACATTTGAAAACATTGACACTTGTGAATTAGCCTGTGCTGTTCTTCTCCCACTTTCTCATTTTCTTTCTTCCCAGGGCCAGCCATAACAATGAACATCATAGTGCAAAATAAGGAAAAACATAACCATACTCAATTATTACTTATTCTGTGGTCATGATAGCTCCTAAAATAATTCTTCTACAGCATTCCTCTGTGACTCACATTGCTTCTGTGAGGAGGGATCTCAGAGTTTGGGTCTCCAGTCTGCTGTTAGATGTCAGCACCACTTCTCAAGCCATTTGGCCCTAGATGACTCATGACTTCCAGGACAGGGGCTAAGTACAAGGCTGCACTGGCTACAAGACATCAGAGACTTGCAGCCCTCGTTTAGTTATTGACAAATGCCTGCTTCCTCCAGGGTTTGAGAATAAGTACAGATACTGCAGGTTTCTTTTTTCACATTTGAGAAACAGAGCTGCTGCACAAAGAGAAACGAGCCAAAGGGACACGTCACCACGTAACTCCTACCAGCAACACAAGGGTATAATGATCTTCAGCACTCAAAGGTTTGACTAGATGTGTCCCTGAAATAATTGATCTAATTTTGAGGTTGGATATAACCTCAAAATCAGCCCAGCTTTAAGAAAGGTGTTGGATCACTTGACATCCAGAGATGTCTTTTAACTCGAATTATTCTCAGCCTAATCACAGGTGTGCATTGCAGTGACTAAGAGCTATGCTTTGAAAATACTTGTGCTCCAAAAAATCAGATGTCTTTTGATGACCCAAAATCACTGGGTGCTTTTGAAAGTATTATGCCTTAAAATGAGGCCAATGATGCCAGCACAACTGTCTGACATATAGGAGTTAAAGTTTTCCTCTGGATCATTCAAATATTCTTTTTATGAGATCTTGTGAAAGTTCTGAGAAAGTAAGCAGTTTACTACTCAGTTAGGCCTTGAACAGTATGAAACGACAGAGCTCTTTGTAGAACTATGATATTTAAAAACCCATTCATTAGGCACTCTCCATCCTGAGTTAGTCCTTTGAATTCTTCTGTGGAGAATATAGCATGTCTTCCCATAACTAAAAGATGCAGCAGATTTCAATTTTTTTATTTTGTAATTATTCAAGTTTATCTTTTGAAATTTAATAGTGAGCAGGTCATTCTTACCTAGTGGATATTGTTTGAGATTGATATAAGAATAGTCTTTTTTTGGTATTGCCATGTTTAGTCAGTTAAATTTGAAGGTTAAGAAAATGGACACCTGGAAGCCTATGATCAGAGCAGATGCTTTGAGTCTGAGTCATGGCCAGTAACTAGTATTGACAGGATGCTATGAAAGGAGAGTTGTTGTGGAGCACACACACATGCACACACATATCTGATTGAAATCTGCTTCACTCAGTAATTAATCAGATTTACATATCTATTGAGGTAATAGAGATTTATCACATTTCTTACAGGTAACTACTAACTGTGGGATCAGAAACAAGCTTTGAAAACTAGACATTCCTGTCATGAGTTTCACTTAAAGCTGAAAAAATAAAATGCAGTGAGACTACAGGGATGGGAACATACTAAAAAGATCTCTCTCCGCAGCTCTCTGCAATGCCATGCTGGGAGACTGTACTTACTTTCCCTGAAAATTCTGCGCCTGTCAGATAGAACAGGAGATAAAAGGGATACAAAGCATCTGGCTTTCCAATATATACGTGGGACGATGGTTTAAATTACAAGGTTTGCAAAATTTGGCACTTAGCAAACCTGAGCCTTGCCCAGTTTTTCTTCTCAATAATAAGTTCGGAAAACATTAAAAAAAAAGGAATATTTTCACCTGTAACACAATGCATAAACAACATCTGCACTTTCGGGTGAGTTCAAAACACCTTTGGAATGAAAGCTTTTTCTCTTTGAACAAGGAAACACTTCCAGCATCCTTCAGCTCGGGGAAGGTCTTGCAGGGATTATTGAGCTGTCGGCTTGCACTGCAAGGCTCTTGGCAGAGCCTCCCCTGGGGACTGACACTGCACTAATTACCCGGCCCGTGGGCCCTCCGACCCTGCTCCACCAGCAGAGGGGCTGGCAGCAGATCTGAGGAGCCCTGGCATTATCTCAGCACTGAAGACCCCAAGGCAAGTTGTCACCTGAATTGCAGGTAAAGTGAAAGTTTCACTGTGCTAATAAAGGACATGTTTCTCTGGTGTTCAGACTGTCTGGAAGATAACTGCTTAATGCATTACAAATTCCATTGCTAATATCTAACTTCAACAGACCTGACTGCAGGAAAGACGGGCCTTCCTTCCAAGGTATTTTTTGTTTGCTAAAATCCATAATACTAACAGTAAGGTGGAAAAGAAATATTTTATCAGAGATGGACTTTGCTTCTTACGACTAGTTAATAGATATTGTTATTTATGCCTCTTTAGTAGAAGCAAGTAGCATTAATATAAATTATGCCATAAGGATGAACGCTCAGTGCTAGGCCTGCAGATAGTCACCCTCAGGTTCCCAGGTTTCCAACTTCCAGGATAAAGAATGAATGGCTCCTCGTAATTATTTCAGACAGGCTTTTTTAGCAGCTACTCCCTTTTGATGACCTATTTTAGCTTGCTTTAATTAAATTGCATTGGTTTGCAGAAATCTGGGGGAACAGCATCATCAAATTAGTTCAAATCCCTTAAAGGTGCCATAGTTGTGCACTAAAAAGTGGAGGACTCATTCCTTCCAGCATCATCACTATCTAATTGATGCATTCCTACAATGCTTGATTGCACTGCCATTTTAGCTCAAAATCAGAGGTAATAGCTAAGAAGATGGGAGCCATCAAATGACTTTTTTTTTTATACAGCGTCTGTTGCTCTGATTTTCAGCCTTGGCTACAAAGCAATGATTGGCAATGTTATAGGATTGTACTCTTCTTCATAAATAGGAAGTTTTGCTTTATTTAGCATCCTTTCACTCTAAAAAGGAGAATAAGTGATTGAATATCCAAAGTCCAAAGAAATATCACTTGCAAACAATATGCAAGAGTAAAAGATTTTTGACCTGAGTCTATAAAATCCCATAATCCAAGTTGCATTTCAATCAGCAGTGGCCTTGGCAATAGTGGGATTGTGCAAGCATTAGAGATTTAAACAATGTTTATGTAAACAACATGAAATGCAAGATATAGAACTTGCTAATTACATGCCAGTTTTAAACACACAAGTGAATTGTTTAAATTTCTCAAATCAAAATCATAATGGATTGCAGCTTCATATGTATTCAAAATCAAGATTTGGGGAGTATTTTTTATGACTTCTAGCTCTATTTTTAAATGTTTTTAAAAATAAAGCATACCATGATTAGCCCTTTCAATTACTGCATCATATAGTGTTTTTTACAGACTTTAATTATATCTGAGATTAAAATTCAAAACACCTGCTCTTGTGGATCACACTAATTTCAGCCTTGAGTATTTTGATACAAAGAGCTATAATCAGTGAGAACCAAGTGATTTCCTACTCTCTGTACCACACCTTCTCTGTTGAGTATATTTTCTTCTTATTTTTGTTATGACTATTGTATCGTTACTTTACAAATCTCTTTTCAACACTGAGAGATGTATTTTTGTTTTTTCTTAAGTTAGATTAAATGTTTAAGGCAGATACTAGCTTTTAAAATAACAGGTATTTTATTTTTAAATAGCATATGAATAATGTACCTTTTTTCTGTTAGTTTCCCCTTTTCATTTCGGTACAGCTAATATAAATACTTTGTTCTTGGCTTTTAAGGAAACTGCTCTTTAAAAACCCTGTAATTTGAGTTAAGGGATTTAACTGGGAACACCTACTTACTTGAAAGATGTTTTTGATGTATTTAGTTCTCTGTTATTATTCATGTACTTCTCTAAGGATTAGGGGTGTGATCCAAAGTCCATGGAGTCAGTGGGAAGATATTTTGCAGATTTCACTGGACTTTGGATGAGGCTCTAAATATTGCATGAAGAAAAAGGAAATAATCAAATGGTCCACATAAATTCTGAGTATATCTTTCCCCAGGTGCTCCAGATGTGCTGAAACATCCATTTATTTTCTTTTCTGATGAACGTAGGATGGGACTGCCCAGCCACACCTTTACTAAAACAACATAGCAATGCTAATGTCCTTATAATGACAAGCAGCAGTGGTAGGACATGCACTCAGTCCCACCACATTCCTCTAAGGCCCTCCAGAGCAATTTGGTTCCTTTGCGTCTTGTGCAACGCTCTGATTTTAAATACCACTGTCAGCTGAAGTGATGATGATTGCCTGGCAGATCTGAATCAGGGCTGTTTACATCCTCACACTGTGCCATAACTTTCCACTTTGCGCTGTTACATGGGACAGGTTTCTTAAATGCATGAAAAACTACTTGGGCATTGCTCCCAATGGAATATTAATGGAATGAAAATAGGTTTCATGGTATGTCACAGCAGAGTTAAAACAATCCTTTTATAAATGCATTGTTTCTACCTTACCCTTCTCACTGTGCTTGATTAGCTGCAATTAGTTAGCCATGATTGTATTTACTGAAGCTTTTCCTGGCTTTTTCTATGACATGTATTACAGAGGTAGGAAAGATAAGTTCTTTGTAGAAAAATTTTGGCATCGCACTTGCTAAAATGACCTGCTAGCACTCTCTGGACAAAATCATGATACTCAAGAAGATAGCAAAATATCCTCAGGTCTGTGCTGGGCCAAATTGTGAACAACTACATAGAAGAAACTCCTAGTTTAGGAATTTTGTTCTTTGTAGCCTTGGAAGAGGCTGCCCAGGTTGGTTGTGGAGTCTCCTTCTCTGGAGGTCTTCCAAACCCACCTGGACATGACCCTGTGCTCTGGGTGTCCCTGCTTGAGCAGAGGGTTGAAGTAAATGGTCTTTAGAGGTCCCTTCCAACCTCAACCATTCTGAGTGTGTGTCTGTGTCTGTGTGTATGTGTGTTGGCTTAACCCTGGACCACTGGCATTCATTTTGTAGGATCTTCCAGCAGGAAACATCAAGGCTGAGTGCTGCACCTTATCCTGCTGTGAGGAAGTTTGTCCAGTAGCTGGGAGACATGGATGTTACACATCAGCAAAACTGGGCAAGGAAATGAAAAAGCTCTTCTGTCTTCTACATAAACAATAATAAAACAGTAAACTAATATATTTGTGCTTGAGTACTGTACAGTGAGCTTTGCATCACTCTAAAGGCAATTGTTATGTTTTGATGATAAATATAGGTCAGAGACATAAGGTAGCATCTCACAGACAGCCTAGGAGCTGATGTGCACTGAGCTTTCATTCGTCTACTGTTTCTTACTGGTTTCTTGACGCCAGCTCAAGTCTGCAACTCTCCAGAAGGAAACGTTCCCTGACAGAAGCAAGGAAGCTCAGCAGGCACCAGCACAGGGAAAGCTGCATGCCCACAAGAATAAAAATTAAAACCAAAAGCAATAAGAATGGAACGTGTGATGTTAGTTTTGCACATAGAAGACAGGACTTTGGTTTATAAAGTCTCACCTCTCCACATGGTAGCTGCATGAAACCCCCACTATCTGCCTAAAGGAGATGAAAGGCTGAGTCAGCCCTGCTGAGATTTAAAACAGTGGTTCCAGAGAGTCTAGCTGTTTAAAACATGATGCTTAGACCTCCAAACTACCTCTTCAGCTTTATTTCCCTGCTGCTACTGCTACCAAATAAATTATATCTTGCAAATCCATTTATTATCGGGTTATGCTGTGTTAGATATAAAAGTCTTTTTTAGAGCAAGGTATAAAACCTTGTGGTACTTGAACTGCTCTAAATTTTTAATGCACAGTGTGTGCACTATCCATTTGAAAAAAAAATCCACAGTAGAAATTAAAACCCAGCTGATATTTTGATCTTTTCCACTCGAAATTTTCTGCAGCCACGAAAATCTGCCTACCATGTAATAAGTGAAAACATTACTAAGTTAAAAAAATAACACGGTAGATGTTATTTAAAGGAATAAATAAATCAAAACTGTGCACAAGCTCTAAGTGTCTTCTCTCTGACAGGAGTCCTCAGAGATGATACTATGGCATTTCCAAGAATTAAATTGCATTATTATAAGAGCTTTAAATTAAGCTCCTATCCATGACCTTTAAACATGGTGATTGCCATTATGCCTTCTGGGGAGGTTGTGGAGGGTTTGGAAAACCTGTGCAAGATTGATGGGTTTTAGTACGTAATCAAGTATATTTTCATTTAGCACAGCTGTTCAACAGGACCTAACACTGAGTTATCACAGGGAGCCTCTCTTCTCTTTGAGAAAAATCAGTGCTAGCTGTGGGGGGCAGGACTTATTAGTGTGAGGGAAAACAATACTGTGCCTTCCTCAGGGGCCTGGAAGATGAAGTGGAGTTTAACAGAGATGTATCTCATTTAGAAGTGACCAGAAATGAGATGTTTCCCCAGTGTTCATGCAGAACGCACACTGACAAAAACATGTGAATGATTTGTAGCTGTTTTTTTTCTGAAAGTGTTTTTATGAGTACAACTCAAAAGAGAAACTATGCCAAAACATGTAAAAATAACAAGGCAAAAACTCACTGTGTAAGTTTAGATCAGGTAAAGCACTATCTGGTGCATGCTTAAAGCAAAAACATATATAAAAGAATTGCAATTCCCTGAACAAGTGCACAGAGATAATAACGATTTTCTGACTAGACAGATTTTATTAAAAATACTATGCTCCAATTCTGCATCTTAGTGTACCTATTGACATTTATCTACTAGATATGGGACATGATTCTCTTTAAGTTTGGAAAAAAACAGAACAAGGCCTTGTAGAGTTAAAAAGTTTCAGTTCTGCAGATGCATCTGCACAATATATCCTGATGGCTGTGAAGTCTCATCATAGAAATGAAGGCTTTGATTCCATGCAGGGAACAGAGATCTCAGAGTGGCTGATTTGAATCACAAAAGTTCCCCTCTCTGCACTGACTGTACAAGAAGCCTAGAATCCTTACTTAAGTAATCCCAAAGTCAGGTCAGAGCAAGCCCAGGTCCAAATATTCTATTTTCTGCTATCCAAAGTGAAAACAAGCAGCTTGAAGACCTCCTTTTGGTATTTAGATGGCCAATAATCCCAAGAGTATCCCCATGCGCTTCAGCGACACAGCCACTCATTCTTCTATAGTCAGACATAAGGACATTCAGTTAGGACATTCAGACTCCATGAATTTGGACTTCTGTGGAGATTAAAGAAACTGGAAACAAGAGTATTTATAGTTTCAAATATATTTGTGAAGGATATTATAATGTCCAACCATGGGAATAATCCCTTCTACAGGACTATTAAAATTGCAGGATTTTTTTCATTTATAATCAGCAATAGCCTTCTGTAAATGTCATCACTATTTTAATATACAACTTGCTGCACATGTTTTTCCTTTTAGTTTCTCACAGTTATGGGAATAGGTAGGTATTTACTACAAAAATCACAACAGCATTAGCTAGAGTACACATAATAGCCTTGTACACATAGTCACCTCTCACATTTTTCTTCTATCAGATGTGGTCTGACACAGTTTTCAGTGTTCTCTATACCTGACTGCATGGGAGACCTGCTAGGAGCTTCAGTCATACTTCTCTCAACCAATTGCAATGACCTCTTTTGATCAGGAAAATATGAGATTTATTTGACATAGGGTGTTCTGCCTGAAGAATGCACTTCTTGTGCCATTATTGTCAATATTGTCAATATTATCAATATTGTCAATAACTAATCTAGAATATAGTAATGTCTTCAAGATGATAAGTTATTTTTTATTTCTCATTTTCAATGTTATTTCAATAGCGATGCAAACTAGTACATTAAAAAACAAAGTCTGTTCAGCTGCATACACAAGGCAAACTCAGGGAAGAGCACTGGAAACTTCTCCCTCTTACGTCATCATTTCATAACAGCTTTATTTATGTGCAGTTAAGTGTGGTTTATCGCTAGGACTTTGCAGGTGAACACAGGTCCCTTCAATCAATGGACTCTCTTAATCTCTGCAGACTCTAGTGCCTGATGAACCAGAGCTATTTTGGTACTGGTTCTAACACTAATGCTGGTACATTATTCTTCCAGCTCCAAAAGCTTGTTCCCTTGCCCAATTTAGATCATAGGAAAAAATGTTGCTGGTTTCAGTCACCTTCCCAGAGCAAGCAAGCATGCAGTTGTACAGCAGAACTAGTGCTTGATAAGCATTGCTATTAGTCACAGTACAAAGCAGCTTTGCAGACACTCATATCCAAGTCAGGTAAGTGTTTCTTCACGTAAATATCTGATCAGCCCAATAGTTTTTGATGATCTATTCTGGAAAGCAGCACTGCATACTCATTGTCTTCACACCCTTTTGCTAGTGCCTCTTTCTGCAGTTATCATTACAATAGGGCACATACAATAAGTTGGTGTGAAGTCTTTTATTACGATTCTGTCCATCTTTACTTGCTTACTGATTGCCTAGTACCTTGTAATCAACAAGAAGCTGTCTTGAGGGAAAGGATATCCTCTAGCTTCCTTTGCTGGAAGCTGTAAAGTGAATATATCCTAAGAGTCTATAAAAGTCGTAACATTCTACAGTCAGCTGAAATAGGTTTATGAATCTGTTGGCCTAGATAATCCAGCTGCTGCATTTGCTTTTGAGGAAACACTGACTATGTTGTGGAACAACACGTAAAGGCCAATGGCTAAATATTTCCCTCTGCCCGTAAGTATATCCACTAGCCTCTGAGACATGTCCATGTGAATTGTCCAAGTGACACTGGAAGTCTCTGGGATAGCTGTTTGGTTCTGCGCCTGACTTAGCACCTTCTCAGTTATGTCTCCAGACCTTCCTTTTTCTTCCATTTATCAATAGGTTAGGACTACCAACTGCAAGTGTTCGGTATGTTTATATCGTACTTGAGTCCTTAGGACAAAAGCGTGAAGTTCCAGAGCTGAACAAATCCTACAGAATTTGCTATTGAAAACTAGACTTGGAAGCTGTCACCTCTTTAGGGACTATAAAATGTGCACTTCCTAATGTCATCAGTGCACTTCCTAATGTCATGTATATTAACAGTATGCCCCCACCAGATTTAATACCTATCATTCAGGCCTTGGAAGTTACTAACCTTTTTCTTTTACTGGGACAAAAAGAGGCATATCCATTTGAATAAAGTTGCATTAGTAAATAATTTGATTTGTTACACCTAATTTAGTGTCAAGTTTTGTGATATACTCTCACTTGCCTGTGAATTCTATCCTTATATTATTCTTCCCAGGGAAGGACTAATCACTCTCCCATTGACATTGTGTAAATTTTGGACAGCAGAAGACTTCATAGGCAGGATTCTGGATGCTATAAGTTATACAGATGCAAAAAGTGAATGAAGCACACTCATGGAAGTAAAAGTTACCAAGAGTTGTTTATGAAAAATTATCACCACTGGCTGGGAAAGTACATACTTGATTGCTAGAAGATAGCTGTGTCTTTGTAGGACATATTACTATCTACTTACTATGTTTATCTATCTTTTCCCTAAGCATCTGCTACTAGATGCTAACACGGATGGGATATGATTATAGATGGATCTTTGGACTGATCTGATACTGATCTTACATCCCAGCGACTCTCCAGTTCTTTACACCAATGCGATGCTGATGCATCATCACTCTACTGCCATTAATTCTGTGCATTTACAGTGTCATAAACCTGATCTAGTAAAGTGGAGAATTAAGCCTGGCACAATGGCAGAATAACTTTCTGAGCTGTATTCAAGGAGTGAATAAACACAGTTTCATATGGCAAGTTTACATGCCATGCCTGCTCGTTTCTGTGCTGTTCCTCTTTTAGGGCAACACAATATCCTCTTTGTAACTCTAGGACTTTTCTACAAGAACCCTCCTATAAAACTACCCGCTTATTTCTTGGTCAATGAGTTAGAGATTATTTATTACTTATATAAGAATAATTACCTCTGAAAACAGTTAAATGTTTCAATTCCAAAAAGTAAGGTTAACAAAGGTTGGAAAACATTGTGCACAGATACAAAAGACTTTCTGTCAATAAAGTTTTCATATAGTCATCCAAAATAAACTCTACAAGTCCAATCCAAGTTCTCTGCAGAGAATTCTATCTGCATAGATAACCCTATTTAACAATTACACTCTTGGCATTTTGGTAAGGAACATTTCCGAACAAATTTATTTTAAGGCTATATTTTGATCCAAGACATAAGGTATGAGATTGTCAGGCCCTTTCTCCGTCTCATGAGAAAGCACTACCTGGAGAAAAGGAACAGCCCTGACTTTGAATAACCCAATTTGGAGCATGGCCAGGCCTCAGGATGCCTCTTGCCAAGACAGGGCCTCAGAGCAGCAAGTGCTTCCAAAGGCTGTGCTGCCTCCAGAAGTGCCAAAGTAGATCAGCACACTGGCTCCAGACAGAAATGGACTCAAAGTAGCTGTTGTTTCTTCTCCCCAAGGAGCATTTTCAGAGGAATGCCTCAAAGGGAAGGGTTAAGGTTCCCTAGAACAGCCAACCTCACATAGGAAGGGCTGGAGCATGCCCATTTGCTAAATGCTCTATAAAGGGCAATATTCTTTAACCACTCTTCAGATAAATCCTACTCAGTTTCTGAGAGGATATTTACAGACAGTATCTCCTAAGCATCTCCTGCAAATGACTGACACAGATACACATGGATTTTGTTTATTCTTGTCTGCCTTGGGTTTGAATTTTATACATGTCCTCTAGGCATGGCTTTGATGCTGATTTTTCTAGGAAAAAAATAATATGTAAACAAAGAAGTCATACATACGTAAAATAGTAAAACATAAATCAAAGTCAGCCCTTTTTTTTTTAATGCCAAATACTTTAAGAATCAAGGTTCTGTTTCAATGGCTGTCTTGCCTTAGCTCTTGTCTACTTCAATTAAAGGAGTTTTATTTCTGGATCATGACCTCCTCAGGAATTTAGTTACATTGTGAAACTTTATAACTGTAAAGACAGAAAGCTAAGAGCCGTGAAACAGTTTCACAGCATCAACATTTCATCTTTTCCCCGTGCAAATATTAAAATGAAAGAGGAGTCAGTTGTGTATCTGATGCGACGCTGCTGTCTCAGAGAGGTTTATTTTATTACCTGCTACCATGGCAAGTTCAGTTGTTTGGCTTTTCCTGAGACATTCTCACACAAAATGTCTAAACCAAGACCCTGAATGGGAAGCTACTCACAATCCTTTTTAATGGTCGTGCATGCATTTGTCTTCCCTGATGCAGCTAAGTGGGTGGCATTGGTTTTAGAGAATTCTTGCCAAAGAGTGGCCAAAACTACTTTTTCTGTGCAGTTATGATCCCTGCAGAGCTGCTGAGCTTGGGGAAACCTGTAGATCTCCAGAGCAAGTGCTGTCCATGCCGGTTAGGTTTGCCTGGACACCACATTAACTACACACATTTTTTTTTAAGAAGTTCAGGGTATGTGACCTGTGCACATAGTCTATGAGTATGACTATGTGCAGAGGTTGTGCACTCAACTATGTGGGTATGGGTATCATTTCTTACTTCTACCCTTGCCCATAATCAATTTGCAGCCCTAAAATGGTGGTTCTCAATGGCTCCTGACATGCCATAACTTGCTGGCTGACTTCTCTTTAAAAGAGGTGGGACAGATTTCTTTGAAATAGTTGGGCACTATCAAGACATATACAGAAAGTCAAAAATCATCTCCCTTAGGTCACCTTTGTGGAGTTCCTCTTTCTTTGGCTTCATCTGCAGAAAAACAGGCAAATATAACTGCTAGGCTTGTCTATGTTCAAACCATGTTTATTCCAGCTATGTTAAAACAGTTCAGGAACCAAGCTACAGTCTGGGATCACATGTAGATATAATATTGTTTTTTTTCTTTTCTTTTCTAATCTCCAGGATATCTTGTCCATTTTCTGCCTGGAGTTGTTATTTCTTGGGTTTGATTTAAGGTGCTAATAGGAGACCTCTGACTGGGGAAACAACAGAATACCAAGAAGGCTGAGCTGAAATAGCTCCCTGCCCACACATCTTTCTACAGCAGTTTAAAATATGCATTTCCTGCACATGCTGTAATTAGCTCTTTTATTATCTCTCCAGTTGCTATTAAAATACTCATTATCTACTACAAAACTCTTTTATCACGCTATTTTTTTAATACTCCTCTCGTTTCTTCAGTAGGCAAACAGACATTGCTGTGGATATAGCTCTACCCAGGGAAATTCCAGCATTGCTTCACCATGGCAATGGGGCACAGTTGTCAATGAAGCAACAGCTTCACTGCAGATCAGATCGCTGCTGCTGCTGAACGATTTGAGACTGGCTTTCAGCCACAGGATTGCTGGCACCTCACCAACCTGCACCAACCTGCAGATGCTAAGCTTGAGTCTAGTTCCAAAGACATCGGATAGATTAATAATTTCTGGTATCTCGAGGAGGGAGTACAAGATGAAGAACTGGGTAGGCAAGAAAACCTTCTGGGGTAGCTGACATTTTGTAGTCTGGGTAAAAACTCCCTTGAAAGATGTGGCTCAGCGGGAGCAAAGGAGATCTGCTTCTCTCTCAGGAACATGCCTCCTCCCTCCCAGGGCATCAGAGATTTTCAGACATGTGTAACTCTTTCAACTAAGCAAAATTAACTAAATAAAAAGAATCTCTTCTGAAGCAATCGCTGACTCCTAACAAAAAGTGACTGGGGAGAGAGGTCAGGATCATTCTAATTACCCATTCTGCCCCTCTGAGTCTGCACACATTTTCACATCTGATAAATGAAAGGAAAGATGCAATGTCATTATTTGCAGCTAGTTGGTAATAAATCAGCTGCTGGAGCTGCATTTGTTACTTGAGTAGTAAGTTCCAGCAACAGCTTCAAATGCCAAGAGGTCTGAAAATGGGTTTTTAAATGTTTTCTGGCTAAAACAGGTTCTTTGGGAGAGAAGGCTTCTCAGAAAAGAAGAGAGATCTCAGGAGAATTTCTCAGGTGCTGTATTCCTTCTAATGGATATCTCCAAATAAAAATGTATCTCTTTACTGGCCCTAATCTGATTTAGGAACTAAGAATTAGGCTTCAGATTAACAGGAATGTGTCCTGGAAAAATTACCCCAGTGTCATAATGAGCTGTATTTGAGACAAAGAGATAAAATTCAGTCTTGCAATGTCTTAGAAAAGACCCCAGAATGAACCAGACCTACAAAACTTGGGCAGAGTGTGTTAAGGAACCATCTTAAATTTAAAACTTTATACAGAAAATGAACTTGATTTGACTTTTCCCAAAAGACATATACAACACAATTAAACTTTTCTTTGTGTCCATACATGATAAAACGTGCAAAGAATAGCAACCTGTTTGATGAGTTCAGCTAGGCAGCAATGCACTTCCTATTTGTGCAAAGACAAATAATTTTCTGTGGCTTAAACAGAAAAGTGCCATTATGCTGAAAACAGGGTAACATGATGCACATAGTTTCATCTAACTTTGAAACACTTTAATCTGAAGAAAGTATCTGGTGCTAATAGACCCACAAATCAAGATAAAAGTTCAGAGATGTGAAGATATAAAAACTTTAATTGCATTGCTGCATATTCATGTAGATTGTTTTTATTTGAAATGATGTTGCAGTCGTATTCACTGTTTTATAACTCAAGTTAGATTTAAGACTCTTATAAAAGGTGGGTTATTGGACACACAGTGTGTGCCCAATGTGAACATGTGTCGTCTGTGTAGAAGTACCACAGGGCACCACAGAAATAACTTAGAGAAAGGTATCGGTGATGTACTGCACGTGAATAAACTAGCTCACTACTACTATGTTTTATTCTTTATTCAGAACTTTTTCAACCGCCTAGAGGTCTTCCGGATCACCACACACTTTTTCTTCAGCATGCTTTATTTCAAACAACACAGTGAATATTTAAATTTAATGGTTTAATAGGATCACTTGCCATCTTCTCCTACATCTCATCCCTTTTCTTTTGTCATTTTTTCACCATAGCTTTGGAGAATCTGCCCTGTTTCCCACTTGAGTATTCATTACATCTCTCTGAAAGCACACCATCCTTCTCTTAGGCACAGCAGTTCCAGCCACGCTTTTAAAATAGACTTGGAAAAATTGAAATGTCAGTGGTTGTTGGTGTAAAACAGAGCAGAATCAAAGACCGAATAGAAAAAAAAAATCAAAACACATAAATAGGGAGGCAAAAGGCAACTTGAGATAACACAAACATCTCCCAGAAATGGGATTCTATCCTCAGGAAAGACCTCAGGAGCCAAACTCCAAATGGTTGGGAGCTGCAAATTATTAACACATTTACCTCAGAAGCTTAACCATACACTATTCTGACAAATCCATACCCATGATCTGTTCCTGGCATTCACTGCTTAATAGTTTTTATATACATTTTTTAACACAAGTACATATGAGTAACATCAGCCATATCAAGCTGCAATGTCTTCCTGTATACAAAAAAAAAAAAAAAAAGGAAAAAGAATTAAGAATTTTATTCACAAGACAATACCAAGCATGTCTAATTAAATGTTCTCCTCCTGGAATCCAAAGAGTTTTTTAATCGTGGGGGACATTCATTTCTGCTGAAGACTGCATGACTTGAAACTATGCCTAATACACATCAAATGCCGAAACAGACGTTTTTAATTACTAGCACAAAGTCTATAGAGATATGTTTTGTAATGAAAAATGTGGTTAAAAGGCAAAGTAGTCCCATTTGCTTTCACAACGAACCCTTAACATTTTGTTTTGACCCAGCCTTACATTATAGTTCTGTTTTCTTTTGAAAAAATCACAAAGTCTGTTGCTAAGTCAAGTAAATACAAAAGGACAAATCCTGGCCTGCCAAAGCAATACTGAAGCCCTGCACCTCTGCCTACTCACATCCACTCAGGATGTTAACAGCACAAATTAATCAAAATAAGCAGAACAGAACATACAATTTAGTGTGTCTCAAACATGGAAAGAGCAATCTAAGGGGAGTTTTCTGTTCCCCAAATTGCTGCAAATCAATAACTTACACATAATAGCCCATCTTCCTTGGGAATGGTAGAATTAAACAAGCATGGTGTAAAATAAAGCCCAACAAAACTAATGTAAAAGTGTCTTTAAACACTTTTTACAGATAGATAGCAATTTTGTAATTATGATGATAGCCTGAGTCAAATTCTCCCCACCAAGTCTCCATTTTATATGGAAGTGGATTAAAGTGGAGGCCGAGAAGGAATGCAAAATGGATCTATATCAGCCCCAACTGCTCATCAGTAGAGGAATATCTGTAATCCAGCATCCTTCCCTGAATAGAAATACCCACTTGAGGAAAAAAATTTGGCTAATCTTGCCCCAAAACAGGCATTTAGGTTAAATGCCATTCTCCACTGAGATGTCTTTTTCTCTCTCTAAGTTAAAAAAAAAAGAAAGAAAAAATGGAGAGAGATTACTTGTGATTTAGGAGTCTAACTTTTTAAAAGCCACATTTAAGCCAAATAAAATCCTGTCTAAGGTTGTGTGCCCTAGAGAGCAGTTGTCAAAAAGTGGTTTTGGTTGTGTAAAGACTTATCTGGTAGAAGTTACCAAGGATGGTGATGCTGAAATATGTAGCTCTGCTAAGTGACATAAGCACCTATGAACTGAGATTTATCTTATATAAATTACCATCATTTTTGTAGATGATAACCGAATACTTGTACTCAGAATTTAATACACCTCAGTTAGATAAGTAGCTAAACCAAAGTCAGCTATATATACTTAAGCTGAATTTTACTCTGGTCATTTTGTCGGTTTTTTTTTTTCCTTCTTGAGTTCAGTTCTGACAAAGCAAATCAGATAGCTGAGAAGGATTGTCTCTTTGAGTGAAACTTCTAGAAGCAGAGAAAGTGGGGAAGCTGGAGGAAAATGCAGCAACTTTGAATTCATTTTGCCTGCTTCCTGTCATTGAGTACATTTTAAAAGCCAATGGCTGAGGATGAAAAGATCTGCTTTAGAGACTATTAAGCAAGAGAAAGAAAGCAGAAATTCTGGACAGAAATATTCAGCATAACTCAGTTCCTCAAAAGGGTAGTCTCAACAGAAACTGTCTTTGCATGGCTATAATTTGGCACCTCCACATACAGGATGGGGCAAGGCACATGCTGTTACAAAAATCTTGTTGTTCCCAGCACAATGGGCATTTTTCTCCAAAACTTATAAGCCCTAGAGGAGCTACCAAATTGAAAACAGAGCTATTGTTAGACCACTGTACTTCCTGCCCTATTAGAGACATGGCTGAAGATGGGTGCAAGCAACTATTTCCAAATCAAGAAACCTGACAGCTTCACAAATCAGACAATTTTGCTAATGTGCTGCAGCTTTTAGTGTTTTTGAGGTAGGTTTCTGATGCTCCTAAGGCTTCTCTCTCTAAAGCAATGCCTAGGAATCAGGCAATATCAATACCTCTCCTAATTTTTAATGAAAGAAACCGAAAGTAAATCTCTCATTTATATATATACTTTATATATAAACTTGTATTTCTTGCAGAATATACCTATACCATGATATAGACAGACATAGATTATGCCTGAATATGAAAATAAATTGCACGCATATATATAAAATATGTATGCATATATATTCATACACATGTATGTATACCCATCCAACTGTGAATGAAGACATACTTCCAGACACCTTATGGTAAGCAGATATTTTTCCTCAGCAAGGGAAACAGGATAATTTTACTTATATTCCATATTAGTATTGCTTTCACAAGGAAGGCAGGCTGCTGAGTAGTTGTGTAGTACTCTACTTTAAAAATAAAATTAAAAAAATTACCAAAGGCAAAGTCAGTAACACGGTGACCTGTAGCAATTACACCACAGCAATGACCAAGGACAACAGTGCTTTGCTTAGAGAAGTAAAAACGTTACGGGTTTTGCTGTTCCTTCAGTTGTCCAAGCTGCTGGGGTGCTGTTATGGGTGTGAGCTTCAGAGGGGTTGTGGAGCTTCTGGTGGGGCTTCTCCCCTAACTTGTATTTCCAGCACCTCTGCCAGTCCCCTTTCCAATCAGCATCAAAGTTGTTACTCCAAGAAGTTAGAAATTTCCTTTGCAGATATTCCTAAAAGTTACTAATATTTCTGGCTATCTGCTTCAAGATAATTCAATCTACAGCCCATTGGAAGACTGTGAATATTGTGTCTGTGTAGAGTAGAATAAAGCATCCTTCACAGAACAGAGATACAAGACTTCTGGATTTAAGAATGGAAATTGTCCTTTTACTTTGTATTTTAGGCTTCCTAGGAGAAGTGAGCAGTAGGAGAGAAGACAGGGGGAAGCCACAGACAAGCAAAAATATCTGATGCTACTGCACACCTGTGGTCCTCATCCCTGCGGAGGAAACCACCTTCCTTCACTGTTAGCTGCAAACACTGACTGGGCTACTGCAAAATATGCAGGTAGATTTTTGTTGTTGTTTTGATTAAAAGCTGAACAGAAGTTTACTGGTGATCTCAAATACCAAAACGGACACCCAAATCTCCAACTGCAACACTCTGAGAGAGTGCTCACTCCCTGAATGGTGCACCACAGGAAAGTCCTTGGGCTTCCCTCCAACATGCCTTCTATGATAACTGCGTACAGAAACAGGTTCTTGTCTTTTCTCTGGGCAGAGGCCAATCTCATTTTCCTTAGTTTAAAACAATAATGCTTGCCAGTTTGGTTGAAGACAACCCCAGCCAGCTGTGTGACTACTTCCCTATACTGCTGGTGGAGAGATGGTAAATGCTAAGACCTAAATGGTCCTAAAGTATGGGACCTTGGACCTTCTGTCTCCTAATCATTGGTATTGACCCATTCAGGTGAGCATGAGGGCTTCAGAAACATGCTTTAGAAGTTCATGGCTGTGGCTATACCTGCTGGGACATCTCACAGGATGAAGGAACCAAATCTAAGGTGATCTGCCTATCTGGAGTTTGCAGGGTTCACGTTTTGCTCTGTACTACCTGTAAGTCTACGCAAAGAGGGGAGACAAATAGCTCAAAAGCCTGAGCACACACCACAATATTCTGGAGTTGAAAGGTGTTCACAGTTCATTAGATACCTCTGAAATATAAAGAAGCAAATCATAGAAAACAAAGGCAGCATTTCAGGCTTTGAAGGAAAATGCTTGAACTAAGCAGGATGAGCTAAGAAGCACTTGAAGGATATATGTATATCAGTTCATCCTTGATAGTGGTATTCGCTCCATCAAGGAAAGTTTTAATAAAGAGGAAATAAATCTTCCATAGTATTTCATGTTTTTGTGATTTTTTTCCCATTAGGAGCGCCGTCCTGTGCTTCACCGAGGGTCAGATTAAAGCACTGCAGACCTCTGGGTTGAGGACCAGTAGTGACAGGGAGTTTAGCCATAAAAAGCCAAGTGATAACAATAGCACACTGAGCTGCTGGATGCCAGAACTGATAGGAGAGTACTGCACACTGGGCAGATGCTTGCACAGAGAAAGTAAAGTCAAAAGGAAACAGCACATATCCACCTAAGGGTGTGGATAAGAGAGTCTATAGCAGTAGGGATTCTGTTAATTAGGTGTTGGAAAAGCTGTTGAGCTTTAATCTTTTTCAGATCATATAGATTTCTTCTGTTGCTTTTCTATATCACACACACTATAATCTGAACTTTGTGTGTCATGTAACACATTCTTTATAAAATGGAATAACACTGTCGTTGTTCTGCTCAGTTAGTGGTTTTCAGTTTAACTCTCTGACTACCATAATAAACAACCATAGAATTTCACACTCCCACTTCACACAGAGTGTGCCTTTGCCTGCCAAAGCAACAGTAGCCCAAGGGTTAATTATTTTTACGTACAAACCATATGTGTTTGCACGGAAATTTATCCTACGGCTATGATTCACTTTGTGAGCTAATAAGGATAGAAAGACTCTTAAATTCTAGAAGTTGAGCCTTGTTTAGAGCTTGCATATTTCACTGGTGAATCTTTATATTAAAATATATTTTACATTGCTTCTGAGTAACTAGCAGGGCATCCTTGGAAGAAATATGAAAGCCAGATGTTTTATTTTTTAAAATAACTTGTCTGGTCTTGATATTCTTATCTGGGCAAAACTTACTGATATTCATATGAAGGCAAATTGCCTAAATGTGGTTTGTAGCATTAAGGTCATTCTAACAAGGGAATATATTTACTGAGAGCCAAAAACTTATTTTCTTTTTTCAATTAATTTCTCACCATAATCATCTGAATAGGAACCATATTTTTGACATTATCAGCTGACATTGTCCTTAGTTAATCTGGTTAGATCAATCCCATTGTTCCTAAAATAATTGGAGCCAGCGGACAATGAAGTTTAGCTTTTGGGAAACATCTAGCTTGTTGCCGCAGGGAAAGGTTCCCCCTCATTGGTTCTCCTGGGTGCCCTCCCCTTAATGTCACCTAACGTGTAGCTCTGCACCTCAGAAACCTCATCTTCATCACATGCATCAGGGGAAGGAGATGACCGACCACATGAGCAGGGTGGGTCAGCCTCATTTCCTGTGAAGAAACTCTTTTCATTTACTGAAGAAAGGATTTCACACTGTTCTCAAGGAGCTGTGGATGTGAGAAATGTAAAAGCCAGGGCCTAGTTTCAGTTCCGGTAGCAGCTTTGAGAACTGGCATAGCTTTACTATATTCAATGCAAACTTGAAAAAAAAGTAAAATATGTCTTACAGTGCCAGAAAGTCTCTTTGAGCTTTGGTTGGCTTTTAAAGAGAATCACAGCACCTGGCAAGGGCCACCTTTGCCTAATGTGCTGTCAATGAGATTTACTGTTTCAAAATTATTCATCTTCCTTGCCCTCATAAAAAAATCCACCCCACCTCTGGACCACTTACTCCTTAATGTGGGATAAAAGTGATGAGATTCCAAACAACTCTATCCCCCTGTAAATCCTATCCATGTCATGTGGGTTACTTGCAAAATACACACATACTGGTCCCATTTGTCCAGGAATCTTTATGCCTGGATAACTGACTGATGTTATGACACACATGCAGCAGCTGTGGCTCCAGGAGAGCAGGAGAAAAAAGAAACAAGAGCTTTAATTATCTGTCAGTAAAGTGCATCTAACTCTTCCCAGCTGCACTGCACTGCTTCTCTTAGCTCCATTCATCTTGGAAGATGAAGCCATGGGAGCAATCAAGCTTCGTTTAAAGCAGGGACACCCCCTGTCTCTGACTTGGCTCACCAGCAGGTTTCTGGAAGATATGTCCTTCACAGGACCTTGCTGCTGTCCCAGTCACCCACAGTTTCCCTGGAGAAACGTGTCTGCAGATTGGAGGGCTCAGGAGTATCCCATGACCTCCAGTGTTCAGCATTGCCACATCCAAGAGAAACAGTGTCACCAGCTGTTATCTCAGGCCCAGGCTGGAGGGAGATAAAAGCTCAGAACAGTAAGTATTTACAATATCCACATCAGATAATGTACCTGGAAATAGACGGAAGGATAAAATCCCATGATATTATCCCATTATATTCATGCCCAGCTGATGGAGTGTCAGCACCCACCTGCTCTTTGGGTTTTGGTAGCATTTGTACAAAGCAGCACAGGCTGGAGGAACTCAGCTATTCAGTTCTTGGACACTCACATCTGTCCAGATCTGTACATTGCTGCTATTCTCTTCTGCTCATCCCATCCCTCTTTGAAGGTTATTTCATATTAAGCTTATTCCAGACACAGCAGACATCTCTTCCTGGAGAAAAGACCAGCCCCTTGCTCCTTGAAAATCTGGGGTTATTGCCTGCACTTGGTGGGAAAGAAGGTTGAGTTGTAGGGCTCTGGGGTCAGAGAAAAGGCCCCTGACCCATGTTATTTACCACAGTAGATGTAGTCTAGGATGCGGCTGTAATGGGATTCTTAAGAAAAAAAAAAAAAAAAAAAAGCAGAATTAAACACAAGTGTTGAATATCACAGTGAAGGCTCCCAGGGTCTCTATTTGCAGCCCTGATAACCTGACATGGGCCCAAAGAATATTTTTGCCTGGGGTCATTATTAAAATGTACTCCCTCAGCCAAAATGTAGCACATGAAATCAGGGAGTTTATGAAAACATCTCTACACTTATCTGCATCTTCTTTAATTTAAGTACAGGCATTTTTCTTCAGATTCCTAAGGCAGAGCCAAACATATATTTTAGCTATGAGGCCCCCATGTAGATGCTATTTTCTGTTGGTCTGGAGAAAGTGTTTTTTTCAAGAGCACCACATACATGCATCCCATCAGCATGAACATGAACATGTTCTAACTGCTTTTCACAATAGCTTCGACGGTGCAAAAATGTTTGAAACAGTTAAAAGGAAACTCCTACTTCCTCTCTCATTATTCTAAACTGTCCATTACTGATTTTGTTTAAGCTCCGGTTACTAACAGAGCATTTAAATATACATATAGTCTTTCAGAGCCAACCATATTTAAAAGGCTCTAAAGTGTTTTTGTTTCCTTTGTAACCTGTTGCCAGTGAAAAAGGTGACTTAAGAAACTGGGGTACTGGCTATTCACAAACTGGTGTCAATCTGTAGACAGAGAATTTGGGGGAAAAAAAGTGCTTTTTTCATCTTTGTAATTTTCAATTATGATAATTTTAGGAGTGACTTTTTGCTAGAGTTGCCAGATTTTTTTTCCAGATAGGAAATAGATTTTCAGAATCAATGCTGTCTAGAGTTATTCTGTTTTCTGGGAAGTGGCATATAATCAAAAATATTTACAAAATAATGCGAGAATATCATCTAATTTTCCCATTAATGAAAAATCGTGGGAGGAAATGAATACAATACTTTTGCAAAGAGACCTACTCTAGAAAACCTAGAAAACTATTTTTGTGGGTTTTTTTTTTTTCTCAGATAAAAAGTCTAGTCAGAGGTAGACTGTCCTGGAAAGCAGAATCAGGCAGCAGATCACAAATACTTTGCAGAGCTAATGTGCCTGGGATGGTGGTTCCTTCTTGAAAATTGCCATTCTGAGAAGGAGAATGTTCAGAGCAGTCAGGTAAGACCCAGAGTAACTAAAGAAATGAGCTTCCAGATAACACCTGGAAGCAATGATATGCTTGATGGAGATTATATATCATGCTCTGTTTGCCGTCCAATAAGAATTACCCTCCTACAATTTCAGTAGCTGAATCTCACAATGAAACAGTTGCAAAATACATAATATATTAAAATTTTTCAACTAGAAACATTGACATATTGTCATTGACATATTTCCAGAAATAAGTAAATCCTATAAAGATTCTGAAATAAAATCTGTTTTTAATGTAGCATTACCAGCAACATTAATCTTCCTGTTGTTGTGTCTGAAAGCTCCTTTGCATAGCTAGAAATTCAAAGCAGCACTGAAGAATTTACTATTTATACTGAAGAGAACAGTATTCTTTTCGTGTAAGACTTTGTATGTTTAAGGAAAACATTTACATCTTAAAGCACAAATGGAGGAGGCAATAGTCTAGAACAAGAGTGAACTCTAATAACATTTTGCTAAGCACAGAGAAGAGTGAGATTTTAAGACAGAAATCTCTTCATTAATTGGTTTGATTGAAAATAAACTAGTAAGATCAAAAAATTAATAAGCTACACTGCCAACAATTTCAGTAACTGAAGGGAGTGTTTTATGATATATGTACTGTGTACCAGGCAATTCAATATGTTCTCACCTATGTTAACTCCTGCATAATTTTTCTGGCAAAAATAAAATGCATACATGCACACACATATATACTTATATATTTGTTCACTTGTATGAGCAGAAGATACATAGAAGCTCCTTTTCCTCTCTCCTTTTCTTTTCCTAAGACTTATTTTTCTCTCTGTTCTAGCTATCTACTCTTCCTTCCCATTTTTCACAGAGCAGATATGCTGGTGTGCCTTTGGTTTTTCAGATGCATTATAATGTAATGCAGCTAGACTTAGAAGCCACCAGCAGTATTAGACATATTAGCTATCACAAGGCCTAGCCTTAGGAGTGGTCATGATCAGCACTCCTCTCACAGAAAAGAGACTGGGGTGAAAAGGCAAAGGCAAAGAAGGAGCGAGGGCTCCAGGCTTGTTGTCAGGATGGGTGGAAGAGCTGAGATCCCCTCACTGAGCCTGCTTCCCAACGGCTGTTCTCAGGGCAGAGAAACTCCCATTGAAATGCCTCATAGTGTGAAGGCTCTGGTCATATTGAAATCACTAAGTGAATTGCCACTGCCTTCAAGAACAGTTCTTCCACCTGAAGAGTCTCAATTTAGTCAGCAGTCATGGTTTCCAGCCTCTCCGGTTTGCAGATCCCCAAGAGGCACACTGGCCTCATTATAAATTTCCCATGCATCAGTTGTTATATACATACTTACAAAATTGATAGGTGTCTTCTCCTCATGCACACTCTTGGGAAACAGACTGGGTATCTAGGGAATCTACTGGCAAATGATTGAAAACCATTAAAACCACTGCTACAATATGTCATTGGCACAGCTAGCCCGGACAGATCACTCATTCCTTCCAGCAAAATAATTTTTGCAAATCCCTTCACCAGAAACTTATGATAACAAAGAATTGGTTTTGTCATATCATTTCTGCTGGCAGAGGAGGTGGAGCAGATATCTCAGCGGGAGCTGCTGATGTGACTTGTGTCTGCACCACGGGGTTCTTTCTGCTGGCAGAGGCTCTGCAGCACAGCTAACCCATTAACTATGGAGCCATGAAAAGATCTGTCTCTGTTACTCAGTTAAAACAGAACATGAGAACATGTAACAGCTAAAAAATAATAATAATAAAAAAAAGAGTTAAATTAGAGCCAATAACTGAGCATTGTGGAAGAGAGGAGATTATCTACCACAGTTGAGAGTTACTCCAGGATCTAGCAGCAAGGTGAGATGTTGCTTATTCGTTTTTTGGACTGGAAAGAGATGAGAGGAAGGATGGTTTCTCAGTGTAGAAATGTTACCTGCTAGATGGTCACAGACAGCAAGGGTGAGAGCAAAACCTGCACTGTAGAAATGTCCCTTCTTGCAGGAATCATAGCAATTTTGATGTTCTTTGTGATCGTATTTTTTCTGTAATTGTCAAGAGAAAACTGAAAAAAAAAAAAACCAAATCAGCGGAACCCTGTGAACAGTCTATTCAGTTTGGGGTGTTCTTTGACACCTCAGTGAGAGACTTGGCTGTTCCAGGTCACAAAATTTTCCTTGAGTGCATAGGGCCAGTAAGCCACAAAACTGCTGAGAGCGCTGTTTAAAACACCATTTACAAGAGCAGACACTAACCCAAAGTTCAGAGTTCACATCCAAAAGTACAATCTAAATTAAACCCTTCTGCAGGCACTCATGATATTTATTAACTGCTATTCTCCGAACTATTTGGAAGGATAATTACATGGATAATCTGCCACACCCCCTATAATTCGCAGAGGTGATGTACATTGCAAGGCCCAAGAATCTACTCAGATCGAGGCAGCAGAATTTACACACAGAGTGCTGCCCTTGACCTGCCTGGGCTGCCAGAAAGAAATGAGAGTTGAAAAGGCTGGAAACGACCCCAGAGGCCGAGCAGAGGGAGTGCCTTGGGCACGGCCTTTGCCTACCCCTGGGAGCCTACAGAAGATGGTCCATGGCAGTGAGCACGAGGGAAGAGAAATCAGGGAGAAAGAAATTTCCACAGCAAGCTCTCTGTCTAATCCCATGGTGATGATTGCGCCAGAAAAGAATGAAAAAAAAAAAGAAGAAAAAAAGACCTTTGATTTTTGTTTTTTTGGAGTTGGTTCCAAGCAATGGAATCAGGGAGGGAAAATAGCTAATGAACGCACAGTTTTAACAGTGGTTTACTCCTTGTTGTGCAGGGCTTGGAACTTCTTGTTGTGAAAGCCCCGTGGGTCCCCAGCTCTGAGAGATGGGGAACAGATGTTGGAGGGCCTTCCTGAGGAAACTAGTCCTTGCTGCAAATAACTGGAGGGGATGGCAGGGAGCAGGAACTGGTAGGACTCCTGCCTGCCAGGCTGCTGTGGTAGAAGAGGCATTTTTTTCTTCAGTGAATATTCTCCTATTTTAAAACATTTTCCTATCCAAGACAGTTGTACAAGGAAATGAAGTTTTGCTACTTCTGTACGTTTCTCTAAATGTCAGAAATGTGATCCAAATGTTGTGGTGCTAATTGCCTGTAACCCCTAAGGGAAATGAGCTTTCTCATTTAAATGTGCTTTCTCTGAGGCTAACAACATGGTCTTTCAAGTCACAGGAAAATACACACACTGCACAGGAGCCTGACTGCCCATATAATAATAATAATATTCAGGCAACCCCCAGCCCTCATGAGGGAGGTAAGTAACCAGGCAAAGCAAGAATGGATTTGAGGTGACTTTAGCTGGTGTCTTTCACGGTATTTATTTGATTTAGGAAAAAAAAAACATTCTTCATTTTACATGAAATTTAAGTCCCAAATGCATTTCTATGCCTGAGTTATTAACCCCTAGTAATGGAGGTTTAAAACGGAGATATTAACTGCTGGAGGGGCAAATGAAGTTGCTCTAATCAGGCTAATTAGGCAGCACCTGCAGCTGGGCTGGCCATGCCTGTCAGCCCCAGTGCTGGGGCAGCATCCCTGGCTCCTTGCAGCTTAGCAGCAGAGCAGCGATTGCTGCCGCTGGGCGAATCCCAGGAGCAGAGCTGACAAATTTCAGGACCAGATCCAGCAAGAGCCATTCATGCAAAGTCAAATCCACTGCGGGCAGAGAGGCACAGGCCCCGGGACATGTCCTTGGCCCCAGGTTAGTCTTTAGCTGCTGTCAAAGGCTGGGACCAGTGGCACAGAGGATACAGCAGCCATGCCCATAGTGGCTCTCCAGTGCATTGCATTTGCTGTCTTAGCCAGATATTATCAGCCCCATTTACATATTCATTGTAGGACGTGTCATTACTGTGATTCTGTGACCCCTTTTAATCCTTCTCCCTGCTTCACCATTTGTTTCTTCTTTTTTTTTTTGTAAGTCTCAGGAATATTTCAGTCCTTGATTTGTCAGTTTTAAGATGTCATGTGGGAAACAGAAAGGAATGAAGAGGCTAAAGCTTTTTATTTCAGTTTTTTAGTTGACTGACAAGTTAAGAAGATTGAGAGTTTTGCTAACAAAAGTATCTGCATAAGACTTACTCTCCTTTTGATCCTCTGGTCATGTTTGCCTTTTATGAACTGACAGATTAATCCAAGCATAAACAATTGCATTATCGTCCTCAAAATTATTTTCCATATAGCTGATATTTCTCTTTAAAGAGTCTTATAAAAACAGAATGCACAAGGAGAGCGTGAATAATTTAAAGAGTCTAATTGACTTAGAGGTACTGAGCCACCTCCATAAAATAGACTCAAGTGGCCTAATTACTAATGCACCATATGGAGGAAAAGCAGAGGTGTGGTGCAGTCTGTTGATGGATCAATTAGCATACAAGGCATAGGATTATGTCATCATTGCTGTTGCCATCAAAACAAAATCCTGTTTTGCACATGTCTGTAATATCACCAAAAAAAATCTCGTTTTTTTTTTTCCATTTACCTAGCACCTCCTTCAAAACAAAGATCTCAAAACACTTTAACAATGTTGATGAATTAAGTCCAATCTCATCTTTTTGCCATAGCTCAGCCTCTGCACAGGTCTAAATAACATGGTGTGATTTTATCTGCCATGCAAAAGTAATTTCTAGAGTGGTCTGATTCTTCAGATGCCATTGAAAATCCTTGGAACTTCCACAAAGGAAGAGAAAAACTGCTGCGATTGAAGAAGCTTGTGTTGTGGGTATGAACTTCCACCTTTGCAGCAGAGGACAAGGAACCCCCTGGTATCTGCCTTCTCTATCTTCACAAGTTTAGCAAGGCGCCAGCAAAATGCAGCATGCAGTGCAGGTCCCTCTGCTGCCGTTATCAGCTTAATACACATTGCATTCTGGAGGGAGAGATTACTGGTGTGAATTCTTTCACACCCAAGAATGTTATAATGAATTACAGCAAGCAATTCATGCC
>JAUBOD010000314.1:3904838-3921833 GCA_032353885.1 Nothura maculosa | reverse complement strand
TTTGTTTAGAATCTCCTCTATATTCAGATTTTCTTACTTCTTAGCTGTTACAAAATAAATATTTGTTGTTGTAAAATGCTCAGACCAATAGATAAAGTAAGCTGACACCTATTTTTATTTATCTGCTCTTGTTTCCTCTGTAATTCCCCAAGTTACACAAAAAAAAGTGATAGGATTTTCTGTGACTTCACTGTTTATTTATTTATTGTAAAGATAATCAAATTTGGGTTAATTAACTTGAAAGAAAGAATGTACTCACATTTCAGTAATAAAATTTATTGTAATGTTTTGGATGATAATTTATGATATGTGGTTAAAGTTTTCATTATTTTCAACCCTTGACTTTCAAAAATTATGCTTCATGGTCAGCATATCATGATGATGGCTTTGAAATTATGAGATAAAAAACAATAATTTAAAATATTTTTGTGTGTATTCTGGTTTCTGAAACGTTATGGGTCACATTCTTAACATTTTTCTCACCAACCACACCAAAAAATCCCTCTAAAAAAAGATGAGAATAAAGCTGAGATGCTCTGCTGATTGGAAGGAGCAACAGAAAGTGATCCTTGAAGAAACAAAGAACACGAAGAATGAGATTCATGTTTAAAATGCTAGGGGTTGGCTGCATTGTTTTTCCCAAGCTGTGTATTTCAGGCCTCCAAATAACAACTATGCACCAATTCAAATTCCATGGTTTTTCAGAGATACTGAGCATCAAAAGGTTCCCTTGATAACAATTATTTAATGCATGTAAAAATAAGTGTTTATGTAGCTAAGCCAGGCATTATAACTCTTGTACGAAGGCCCAATAGAAGTGCCCAATAGAGTGAAGAATCTCTCAGGACCACAAGTGAAGTGAGCACGAGTTAAAGGAATTCTTTCTTGTTAAAAAATTGTACTTTACACTGTAACTTGTATTCATTGTTAACAACTGTATCAATTCCAAATTGTCCTTTGATTTCAAATGAATTTTCTTGTCTCTCAAGTGTTTCACTGAATTTGTTTTGTACAAAAAGAAAAAAAAAAAAGGATTCTGACCAGCTGTGATCTGTGCTTGAATTCACAGCTCTATTTGCTGTTCTTCTGTACACTGTTTCTGTCTGCTTAGCTCGACCCACCTATGGCACCACTGATGAGTGCCTGAGATGTTTGGAGTTATGAACTACAAAGTGGATTTTAAAGCTTTTTTTTTCCCCTTATTGTATTTCAATCTTCCTCAACCATAATGATTTTCTCTCTGCTTCTCTCAAGTTGTTTACCACTCAGTCAGCCCCACTCTACCTAATACTTCACAGCAGGACCATCTGACTTAACCAGTAAGCCATCAGCACCTGCTGTCCCTGCTTACTGAAAGAAATGAGATGCTGCTTGTCAGTGGGAACCTTCCTTTCCATTCATCAATTAGCAATGAAAATGAGTTAATTGATAATAACCATACAAAAAAAATCCCAATTCACATCATCTTATTTTCTCTAAGTGTATTGAACACATCAGAGGATGAGCTAAAAAATAAGATCCCTTATATAAGCTACTTCTTCAATTATTTCTTGTACCTGCTGAAGTAATGACTGGAAAACTCCATTAGTGATTTTCAGCAACAGGCAATTTTGCTGAAATGGCCAGAAACTGTTTATCTGGCCGAAGAAAAAAGAAACAAAAAAAAAAAAAGAAAAAAAAAGAGAGAGAGAAAAGCTGAAAAGCTCACATGAGATGAAGTGAGGTACAATGGGATCCTAGAGCAGAAGTGGCCAAAGAAAGTATGTGTGAAAATATGATTTTCTGTAGAAAACTGGCGGAATATGAACAGAAGTTCCAGTACTCAATTTAACAAAGGTGTCACATGCAGAGATGCTTCCCTTAACCACATCTTAATTATGATAAATGCTTGGGTCAGTTAAAATGATCTGGAAAATTTTAGATAAATTAGCCTTACAGAACACATTTTTTTTCTAGCATTTCCAGTCAGATCATAAAATTGTACTGCAGAATAGCAGATTTTCACATAATATCTTAGTACTTTCAAGCAGATCAAAAAGGAGTAACACAGAGAGCCACAAAGATACACTGTGTGCTGCTTCAAGCTCCTCAGAGATGTTGTTATTTCACCTCACGGATGCTTTGATCCAGGCTCCCAACCACGGCAGAAGAAGAGCTTGGGTTATGTGTGATTTTATCAAGGATCACATTGCTCTCCTCCCTGATGTGAGTGCGCTGAGATTATTTGCTCTTGCTTTATCATAGGCAGTCTGCCTACTTGCGGAATAGAGTATGCAGATTCTCCATATGCAATGCACCTAACTCTGGCAAGAATATCCAGGCTGACTCTTTGAGAACACATGTTCACAGAGGTGGACTAGGAAGATTTAGATGATATTTAGCAACAAATTTTCCCCATTTTATTTTCTGGGTGATAAGTTTCCTCCCATAGTGCTAGATCTTATTCTGTTCCTGAGTTGTGATGACTAGAAGAATGAAAAACAGGGTGGATTTGGGGATGCTAGCTGTAGGTGCTAGCATCTGACAATGAAAGGCAATTTTCCTGCCATATATTCCCTGGTTGCTACAGCTGAAGTGAAAGTGCCAGTAAGTGCAGAAAAGAATTGACGTCCATCATACAGAAAGTCCTTGTTCCATAATTTTAATTTGTGATAAACACAAAAAAGACAGAGTAGCTTTCTTTGCAGTTTATTTTACGGCCATCTATGGATCAGCATCCCTAAATTTAGCTGACTTTTCACCAATGAGCATTTTTCTATTTCTATTGTTCTGCAGGCCTCTGTGTTTCACCCTAAGTGCCTTACTGCCAATGTCTCTGGCTGATCTGCTTCTGCTTTCCACAATTCTTGCCTGGTAACAGCTGTGGAAATAGTCCAGCAGACAAACTGTGCAGACATCAGGAATTCACTGTCCTTCACTTTGTTTTCAGTTGTCTTATCCCCACTGATTTCCCACAGGTAAGACTACCCTCATTACCTATCTCAACCATGGCCAAGAACTTCTCGCTTATGGCCTGTGCTTGGCCAGCTGTCAGAGAGAGACTGAACTGATGTCTTAGCAACTGATCTCCATACAAGGATTTTTTTTGTCTCTGTTGTATGTTACACAATGTGCTTTCCAACAGCAAGGGAGAGCAAACGGAGAAAACAATAGGAAATGAAGCTTTGATGAAACGATAGCTGCCACTGTTCCTACTGTGGCTCTTTGGCCTGCACATGAAACCTGGAGGAAACAAATCTTGAGGGAGAGCTGGCAGACTTTCTGTGGCAAAACTCTGCCTATTGTTTGCTTGTTTGTGCATTATTTTTATGAAAGTAAAAATCTGTCTGTGTATCACCTCCTGGTTCCAGTTCTACTTTCTGTAATTTTCTCTCCCTGTCCAAAGACCAATATTTCTTTTATTCCCCAGCCCTACCATGAGGGCCCCTTTCCTCTGGCGGCTCTGACATCCCAGGCTTAAGGAGGCTAATGCAGTGTTTCCCTCTGAAGCACTAATGGAAACATAACCTGGCAAATGAAGGAAACCTGCAAGGCTGTGCTGGGGGGGAAGAAAGCACTTTAGGATTCATCTCCCTACTGGGAGCAAGTATGTAGAGCTATTTACAAAAATTTTAGTCCTGGGAATGACGAGAGACAGGCAGGATCACTGTGAGGTCTCTGGGCTCTGCATGTGCTTGGCCATAAAGTGCTCTTGTTTCCTGATGCTGGATCACCAGGAGACTGCTCGGAGAGTGCCTGGCTAGTGCATGGAAAGTGGACACAGACATGTCCACATAACAAACAGACTGAAGAGCTGGAAATAGCTGCTGGCAGCTGCCTGTCCCAGTTCTCACATCGTTTGCCTCCCTTGGCCTGGCCACAGGAGCTGGCTGGTTTCACAGAGCCGGTGCCGCTTGGCCATATGCCACATTTCCCTGCCTTGCTCCTCCCACTCCTGCATGCAGGCACTGTGCAGGATCTCCTTGAAAGCTGCCAGCCTCCTTTCTCTCTTCCCTATTTAATCTGGCTCATGTTCACCCTCCTCTTGGCTCCCATTCGCAGGAATGTCATCTACAGTCTGGATTCAGTCTCAGGTGCCGCAGCTCCTAGTGCAAGGAAATGAAAGAAGCCTCTGTTCCCTTCACTTAGATGGGCTATCATCTGTCCCCCAATTTTAGGAGGCACTTTCACCATCTCCTTTCTCCCAGAGTGGTGCTGCCTTAATGGTCTATGTGGAGGGACTTCTCAGAGGGAAAGGAAACTTTGGTATTGATTAGCTTCCAATAAGGAGGTATCCATAGCAAGGAAAAGACTGTGTGCTCATGGCAATTGGAGCTGGGTCTGCAGGGTCTGGGATCTGAATCAGATGGGCTGGAAGAGGTGGGAACAAATCTAAGCGAGGGACTTCAGTTAGTGGATAATTTCCCAGCTAAGCCTGGGATCAGCTCTGTGCAATAGCACAACTGATGGAGAGGGCTTGGCTTCCTCACGCTGGATGAGGTGACCCTGCTCCAGCTCAGTTCAGCCAAGTAAACCTGGACACTCGAAGCACTTGAGCTGGGGAGGCAAGGAGGGCCAAGGAGTAAGGAGTAAGGTCCCACAGCCAACACCATGGGACACCCACCAAGGCAGTGCTTATTGCCACCTAGCAGGGCTGCCTCACTGCTCTGCCCTTGGCCCAGGATGGATAATTCCCTTTCAGGTGTAAGGTTTGAGGCCAGAGAGATCTGGCCCATCAAGAAAGATCCTTGGAGGAGAAAAGATCTGGTGAAAAGATCTGGGGAAGTGACAATGGAAGCCCAGTCTAAGAACTGTGCAAATACCCAAGCCAATATTTTTGCCTGTCTGTTTCTTGGGGTTTGTTTAAGAGAATCATTCAGCACCATAAAACCGAACCTCCTGTGCTGCTGATGGTGGGGAGAGGGCAGAAAGACAACAGCAGGAAGCCAGCCCTGAAGCAGCAAAGCTCCCAGGCATCTTTGCCCTGGATTTACCGAGCTGGGATCAGACACACTTCCTCTGGTAAGGAAGGAGCCATGTGTTATCTGCAGGAAGGACGCAGTCTGACCGCAGCCAGGCTCTCTGCAGGCGTGGAGAGGGAGAGCTGCTGAGCACAGGAAACTCTGCTTGAGCCTCCTCTGAGGAGCAGATCCTGGGTTTAGGTCTCTTGTGTTGTCCCACCGCTTTCTTTCCCACCATGACTCTTCAGCCACCCTCGTAGCGTATGTTTGGAAGATAGCGCTTTACTTTGCAGTGCTGCTTATACTTGCTCATTCAGTGTAAATAACTGTATTAACTTTACAGGCAGCCCTGGTTTGAACTGCCTGAGATTCATGTAGCAAACTGGAATGGTGCCAGGCCCACCAGAGCAGAGTCCTGTTAGTGTGAGGTGGAGCCCAAGCAGCTCTCAGGATGGGAGGTCTCGCTAAACGAATGTGATCCCTCCTTGTTCGTACAGATTAGTTTGAACGCTGACACTATGGCTGCCAAATACTGGATCTGCCAGAAATGTTAACAAAAGGCACTTTGATCTCCTTCACTTGTTCTTGTTAAGAATGTATTGTATGATTTTTGTCTCCTCTGTGGTCAGAAGAATAAATGTTTTCCCCTCGCAAAGTGTGTATCACTCATGTTCAATAATCTACGTGCTGTGTTACATAGGACTCCTGCTTCTCGCTGCTTCATTTAGCAGATAGTGCATTCTATATCCTTGCCTAAATGCCATAGGGATGGTTTATCTTTCTTATATAAAAGATTGGGCTTTGTGGATAGTTCCTGAAGTTCATGTCTAAACAGCTGAAGAATTAAATTTTTACTATGTGTGTAAAAAGTACTTAAAAGTCAGTTTAAACTTTCGTACTAGTTATTAAACCCTTGGCTTAGTAGTTAATACGTTTCACATATCTGCTCTTGGCAGAAGGTTTACATTTTTCTAACCACATATTTACTGTAAAAAGCAGCTTATATTTGCTAATAAAGAGATACAATGACAATTATCAAGGAACAGTAATTCTTGCAATGCATCAGTCTCCCAGTTTAGCAAAAAGATACAGTATTTATGAGCCAAACAGCATAATTCCCATCCTCAAACAAGATGGAATTTTATAGAAAATATAATCCCCACTAGCAAATAAAATGAAGGAAACTGTTGATGAGGAATTCTCCTGCCAAGTGTACTGTATTTATTTACATATAAAATTGACATGTAACATGTTAAACCTAATACAATGAAATATTGAGTATACTCTGACAGTTTGGACACAGTAATACACTCAACAATTGTACTGAAGAAGATGCTGATAAAATTGCAAAATAGAATAAATACACATCATTATTTCTGCTTCTTGGTATTCTACTAAAAGTGCTGGTATTTTTTGATCTTTGAGAATCAACTGCATAGAATATCTTCATTTTCAAAAAGTAAAGAAAAATCTCCTTTTCAACATAGATTGATTATTTGCGCTTTTTATCATACTGTAGTTGACCTACTTTAAATCTCATATTTGAATATTATATTCCTGGCAGTGATCATGTAAAATAAAAAGTATTGTATTCTCTTTCTAAAGCCTAGCAGTCAGCAAAAAATCATGCATGTTTAGAAACAACTATTCCATATTTATAAAAGCATTCTTTTTGCAAAGATAAATTTCACTTTGATTCCTGGGTTATTGTACACTTAGCTTAGGCTTTATTAGCTTCATGGTGTCAGTTGCAGGTGCGATATTTTCATTAAGTAGAAGTAATAGATTTCCTTTTTAGGTTCCTTTAATTTGCTAGCATACTTACACAGTGTAACACATTTCTTATCACAGATGCTTTATTGTTAAAAGGAGTAAGGAACTGTAATAATTACAACATTTTTTATCATGATAAGTAAGTATCAGGTCAAGATGTTATTGTAAGGTATTAAAGGTTTGACTCAGACACAGTAGCAACTGTATTCTTTTGAGTTCCTAACACAATACAGTATTTAACACGGTTTAGAATAGTTGCATCATTTCAACCCCATAAAACTGAAACGTCCATCTTCTTCCCTGCTGCTGAATAATCTAACCTACCTCTCACAATACCAAGAGCAAAAAGCAGAGCTCATCATCCACCAATCCCAAATGATGGGAGCTACTTTAAGTTACTACCCTACAAAGTCACTGCTTCAATAATATCATGGAAGGTCCTGCTAACCTGTCCTCTCTTTCTTGAGATTTCCAGGTCACCTAAATGCCCTTTGGCCAATGTAAGTCATTTCAGCTGTGTGTTGTCTGTGCCGTGACAGATCCCACTTCACTATTTCAATATTTTTGGTCATTTTTGGTATAACTATCCATAATAAAATTCTTCTGTTATCCATATGTGTTGCTTTTGCATATCTGTAATGAGCACAGTTTAGAGTATTGCTGCTAAAGGTGCTGAGCTTAGTTCTGATGTCAGTGCTGTTGGACTTGCACAACACAGAAGCATCTGAAAATCAGCACTTTTACTGTTTACTATATTACAGATGCGATCGCAAGACAGAAAAAATACCAGCCTGTAATATATTCTTGAAAGGTTATCTGGGATTATCCAGATCATGCTGACTTTTGTATAGGCTTCTGCAGTCCTTAATTTTGGTTTGCACGGTGTGAGACACATTATAGTCAGTGATTCTCACTAAGCTGCTTTTGTGGTATTCAGGTGATAATTATCATCAGTAAAATTACTGGTAGCACCACACATGCCAGGGTGAAATGACCTGTTCAGGATAGCAGTAGTAGAGATGGAGAAGTCAGGGTAGAGAAAAGGATATAGAAGCAATAGACCAATAGATAAAGGTACGTTTTCCTTTGTGTTAAAAGTCCTAGAAAACCCAGATAGGTATGCACAGTAATCTATGAATTTCCAGTATTATTCATGTAGTCTCCCTGCTGCTGTTGTCAAAGATGCTCTGACAGCTGATAAAATTAAAGGCAAGTGGTAGCTGCCATAGACTTCTTATTCAAATAGACAAAGTGTGAAAATATGGTAATTACAGGAATATATAGGGAAAAGGCACTTTGCTATTCTTGAAGCCTGTTAAGTAGAACTGTGCAGAAAATGTGAGTAAGAGCACCATTAGTAACTCGGAACTCTGTATCTCTCACAACTACTCTAGTATCAACCAAAGCTGATTCAAGCCTTTCTGGCAAGGTTTTATAGTAAAGCTGAGCAGCTTTTGGCTTTGGGTTTTCTGTTGCTGCTCTCTGATGAAGAGAACCTTCCATCAATCTGCTTGGGAAAGGCTCTGACTGTGTTGTGTTGTTGAAAAAAAACAAGCTCATTATTGCTTTCAGTTTTTAACCTTGTTGGAATTTTGTTAGCCAAAACCTGTGTGAGGGTACAAATGTCTACTGTGTCAGATGGGAAATATTTCAGATAAATACAATTTCTGGTCTTCAGATGCCAGCCAGTTCTCCTACTCTCTTTCTTGTGCTGCCTTCCAAGACTAAAGTGGGTGAACTGCGTCACATTCTTCATATTACACAGCTTTAAATTATCAACATTTTTTAAAAGAAACACTGATGTATTAAATCTTCTAAGCATGTTCAATTATCTCTTGTTTACAGAGTATCCAGCAGAAGTGTAGGAACTAGTTGCAACTCAATAGCTGAATTCTACTTTAAATAGGTACACAGAATTAACCTGGCAAGGGAAGATCAGCTGGGAGAAAATGCAAAAACACTGTAAAATAATTACCTACATTATTTATTGGAAAAATATTTTTCATGTTTATTGGATAAGCATCCTTTTTCCTTCTTTATACTGAGATTTTTTTTTTTCTGGATATTTAAAAGTCAAAAATGACGAGCAGATAGCTTAGGTACACAGAATTCATGTAGAAATACCTAAACTAAATAGATTCAGCTTTTTAAATTTTAAAAATCTTAAAATTAAGATAATTTCTTATCATTTTTCTCAGTTTAATTCTTAAGGCTGAGTCTAACACTCTGCCATAGGCTGAATTCTCCTTGCAAGTTTCAGCTGAAAGGGCTCACCACTATTTCAGAATGACATTAAGGAGGTAACGCTGTTTTATTCTGTTGAAAATAACATTATTTACTGGAGACATTCCAATGTTTTACTGATTTGGATCAGGGATATAAAATTTGTCAGGACTGTGTGTATATAAGACCCTGGCATTAAACATTTGCTTTTATTTATTCCATAGGAGATTTGTCCAAATTTACCTGAAATGTAAAATAATGAAAATAATTTGTTTGCCTGTGATACTTCATCAGACAGGTTTTAGGGGCTGCCCTTCCCCCCCGACTCTCTTTATGAAGTATTCCACCACAGAGTAGAAGGGAGCAAGAATTCATCTCCCTACAATAATTCCTGCAGGCCCCAGGGTTGTGCAACCCAGCATAATGAATCACACATAAGAAATCTCTCTCCTGAGCTCCCACAATATCTGTGTATGGCTTCCAGCTCCAAGAAAGAGCAGAAAGAAGCATCTCATCTCCGGCATGCTTGTGGGGAAACTTGGAAGAAGGAGGAAATTCCAGAGTTGAAGGAAGCAAGGGAGAAAAGGGCAGAAGTTAACAAATTTGGATATTAGCAGGGCAGTGCTCCACTCCCCAGCTTCAAAGCTTGAGAGCCCTGAGCTTCTGTAGCCTCCAGCATTACATACCTGACTAATGGCATCTGATAGGTCCCCTCCAAAGGCTGGTCCTTGCTGGGCCAACAGCCCACTGCTCTCACTTACCTTCCCTAGCTTAAGCACGCTTACCTTCATCTACAGCTCTGAATGCTGCCAATTGCCAAGCAGGGAGTCAACTGCCTTCCACTCATAGAATTGCTGCATTTTGTACCACGTGGTTTAGTTCTGCTTACTTTCTAGTTTGCAGTTATATTAAAAGATAACTAATTTAAATACATTAAGGTTGAGAACTCGCACACTTGAATACTTGCCACCAGAGTGTAGCCTGTACAATCCACTGCACTAAACCAAGCAGAGATTGTCTCCCAGTGTAGTTTTTCATTGCATCAGGAGAATAAAATCCAAAATTAGGGAAATACTCAGAATCTTCCATAAACTTTTGAAAGCTTGATGAGGGCTAAAAATATTGTGGAGAACAGGAAATAGATGGACAGGCCTACAGTTCATGGACAGGGCTATAGTTCATTGATCTGTTTTAGTTATTTGTGTATTTACAAAAGATCCACTGATTGCTCTGATATAGTTTTTTGGAAATGCTAAACATGCAAGGAATAAAGAACAGATACTGAGAAAGAAAAATATGATTTCCCATAGTTTAGTGAGAAAATAGAAATGATTATCATAAATCCATGGGGATTTTAAATTTGATTTTATAGAACGAAAATTATATTCAAAGAAAGCGGAAGTATATATATATACATATACATTTAGAAGACAGCTTATACATAATTAAATGTTTCACCTAGCTTGGTATTAAGCAGCTGCTGACTGCAAAAATTACAAGACTAGATTTTTCATGGATGTTAATAAATTTGGAAATAAGTCAGCTTTAACCTGACTTTAATGGGGTTAAAGAGATTTAGAATAATGAGAGAAATGTGTATCCGATTAAAAAGATCTTTGGGAAACTAGGAAATCAATTCCCAAGCTACATCAATTCATTTTATGCACATGTAATTCTTCTGACTGATATAGAATTAGACGTGTTCAGCGAAGCTGGCGGAGGTGTCATTAATGCCAAGACAGGTAATTAGCTGCCCATTCTCTACTTGGCCTGTAACTCAAGGTACTGTGTTTCTGGTCTCATATAAAATGACCAAGCTAGAACACATTCTCCCTTGCTCTGGGAAGCGTTTTTACCAGTATATTCTGAAAACATGGATTGCAATCTGATGTGCAATACCGAGAAGTACTTAGAGACTTTGAAAACATGATGGAGATTTCATCTTTATGATGTTAGTGTGCCATTAACTCATGGCTTTCAGCCAGTTTGCACGTCATTTGTGCTCTGCAGCCTGGGCCAAAGGTTTGTGTGGAAGGCCTCTTCCCTGCCCAGGATGGCTCAGAGATGCACCCTATTTTACAATGCACTCATTTAGTATGACTGAGCTGAGATAGTGAAGTTTTCCAGAAGGTCATCTCAGGTATCTCTACACGTCTTTCATTTAATAGAAAATAGACTAATCCTTCACTTGTGTCCCACATCAGTGACAATTACATTTTATGGCCATTGGTGGAATTAGAGAACCACAGCTCTTTGGTCAACAGCTTCTGGGCAACACAACTAAACAATATAAAAAAAAAAAGGGCTGATAGAAATCATTCCTGTGGATGCAGAAAAGGAAAGTGCAGAAGGTACAGCTTAGCTATGAATGTTGTGTCCCCGGCCCAACTCCCTGATCAAAGGCATTCCAAAACAAGCACTAAGTGTTTGCGAGCTGCCAAAGAATTTGGGTGCAGTATTAGGAAGAAGATGAAGAACAGATAACACTTCACTAACAGCTACTCCCCAGTTTGCTAAGGATGGATTTAAAAGTAGCTGGAAAGATATACAAGCCTGTCAAACATCCCCAGGATCCTAAAGAAAGTGCGAGGTAAATTGCACCGCAACCCTGAGAGTTAGCGTTTAAAGGAAAGACAACAAACAAGACACTGCTGAGGGAAACCGGAGAAAGAATGATGAAAGAAGTAGTGAACTAAACAAAATGGATTAGAAGAAAATTCATGATGCAAAGGCAGTTTTGAGACTGAGAATCTCCTGCTCTGAAACTATTAACACATTGCCAGAACGTCACATTTCGAAAATGAACGACTTTTGGCACCACATTTCCACAAGGACTTCAAGAAAGGAGGGGACACAAACATCAAAATGCAGAAAGAGCTTTCGTGTTTGTCATGAACAGAAGTCTTGTTTCTTTAGAGCAAAACATGGTACCTGTACCTTTCATACATCTTCCTTTAGCCATTCTCACCTCTGTGTCTACCCATCTCCAGGGAATGGAAACAGGCTCTCCAGAAGAAAATAGCGAACTCTGCATGAATTATTTGCAACAGCATCTGGAGTCTTGGAAACTGCTGCTTCAGCCCATTCTCTTGGCTGCTTTGGAGACGCAGCTACGTCCAAGTGCAATATGACTAGGCTTCCTTCCCAGATCCTATCTGGGCTGGCCCATGGAGTCTAACTCCAAAGTATTGGAGTTAGAGAAACTGCTAAGAACATATATGTGGCTGGAACAGACTTGTACCAGATGGCCATTCAAAATAGCAGTCAGAAGAAAAGTATCACACTGAGCAGATGCACATCTTATCCTTAAGACAAGACTTCCCAGCTGCCATTTTCCTCTGACTCATCTTTTAGAAGAACTCTGTTTATTTTAGTCAGAGTCAGTGTTGAGTCACAGACGCCGCATGTCAGACGAGTTCATTGGGTCCCCTACACGGCTGGGGTGAGAAGAATGTTTTAGGCAATACAACTTTTTCACTTAGTACACAAAAAGTCTCAACTTTCTCTCCTTTTCAGTGACAAGATCACCAAAAAGTAGAACGAATGAAGATATAGACCAAAACATATAAAAAAGAAGCTGTTAATGGTAAAAAAGAGAATTCTCTTGATTTAAAGAATATTAGTTCAGAGTTATACTAAATCAGAACTTTAGCATTCTACACTTAATGTCAGAAGTTATTTTAAACTTAAAATGACTGAGATCTTAACAGACTAAATTATATAAAACAAATAGTTCCTCAGAGTACCTGCAACTCTATGAAATGTTCTTTCAAGATATTCCAAATGCTGCCTTTTTCAATGCTTAAGCCATGATTTCTTTGTACTAAAATCAAATAATATAATAAAATTTTGTGAAAGGTAGAAATAGAAGTAGAGGAGTTTTTTTTTTTCATTTCCTGCTAATTTCCTCAGCAAATTCTGAAAGGTTTATAGCCATTTCATCAAAAGCCAGGGCTGTCTACATGTTCTACTTTGGTCTTCTTTCAATTCCCTAAATAAAAAGCTAAGGGCTTCCATGAATACCCTTGCTTCCCAGACAGAGAACATATGAAAGCAGCCCCCCATCCTCCTTCTAAGGCCCCTTGATCACTGCCATGAAAAAAGCGTTTCCCACCTTAAGCCAGCCACCCTACAAACATCTTATGTTTTCTCACTGCAGCTGTCAGATTCTCCCTTTCTATGCATTCCTGCTATTCTTACTATCAGTTCCTAACTGTTTTACTGAGGCAGAGATTTCGCCTGTTATTTTCTCAGCATAAAGTTCAATTCCTTTTATCCCCAAATATTTTCACCAAACAATACACTTTACGCTACTTAAATTAAGGATTTGGCCCAATATAATTCACTCATTGGCCACTAATACTTAATTAGAAGGCATTAAATCTGGAGGAAGCTAAGAGATATTTATGTTTCTCCAGAGAAGACAGGCTACCAAGATTCCCCAAGTTAATTATTCACCATGGACTCTTTTCCAAGGTGACATAAAATAAATTTAAAAACAACAGAACAAGAAAGGTGGCTTCATAAAGCCTCAACACCCCATACAGGGACAAAACTCTTTGTTACCATTTTATTAATTTGATGTATTTATTTTTCCATAGCAAAGAAAAAAATTATGCAACGATTGGAAGACTGTCAGCATTTATTTTCTGTGCTACCTCATTGCCCTGATTCTTTGGCATCTCTGAGTAAATCTGCATGATTTTCATACACGGAGAAAACATCCTGCTTGTAGGTGGTCAAACACCTGCTTCCCAAGCTAGAAAGGCAGCAGCTGTTGTCCTTACCATGCCTGATTTGAGGAAGGTAGGATGTTGCCTACATATTTTCACAGTGCGATTTGTGAGGCGATGTTTGTGGCTTGCCTCCATGTGAATTATTGTCTTTGACAGGAGAAATAAAATTTTAATACAAGTCTTTGACAGGAATCCTCTAAAGGGGTTTTTGAAACACCATCTGAGGAAGTCAACTGCTTTGCATGACTGAATAAGTTCTGTTCCCAGAGCAGCTTTGCTGCCCTCCAGAACAGGAAGGCGAGAAGCCTGTGCACATAGCTGTGAGTATGTCCGGATTCTTGCATCCTCAGAGAATGAGCAATACCTATGATACTGCAAGTATTCCATATTTCTGATGAAAATTCAATGTATTTGGATGTCAAGACATTTGGAAGCTGTAAAAAGGATCATCTGGAAACAATGTATATGCTTTGGGTCTTTGTAGAAAATACTTAATTCTTTTTTTTTTAGAACCTCCTTTCTCTTGAAAAGAGTCATCTGCTTAAAATTAGGCATGTACTTGTTTGTCTTGCTGACTTGAGGCCATACAATATACAGCTCTCTGATGCTAAGTAATTTATGTGCTTGCATAAATCAGCAGGCAGCCAACAGAGGACAGACTGGATACAACAGTTTCACATATGCATTCTTCTTTTCTGGTCAAAAAGGCATGGAAATGAGCTCATACTTCATGTCTTTGAAAGTCCTTCCTTTTTTGCCATCTTTGGAAATTCATTGCATTACGATTATTTCCAAGACTTTTGCAAATTATTTACAACTCTTAGCTTAAAAAAGTGGGCTTTGCTTTTTATCGTCTACATTTTTTTTTAAATCAAGATTTGAAAGATCATCAGGATCTACAATGGTTCCTTCCCTTCCTGTTAGTTCTCTGAAAGACCTATATGAAGACGGCATAAATCTGAAGAAGTCCTAGTTCCATAAGAGGTACGAAGACTAACAAAAAAGTACCTGCCACAACCAACAGTAGTGATTCTGCTCAGGAAGTGTTGCAGGAATGAGTCTTCAAGCTTGCAGCTTCCTTTGAGACCCAAAGTGGAGTGTCATGAACTAAGATGCACTTAGAATCACCTACTGTTGGGTTTCTTGTGTTGTGGAAGGGCATTCACACTTAAACTGTTGAGCTAGCCTGTACATCGTGAGCTTTTCATACATATATGGAAAGCTCCATCACATCTCCCATCCTCAAAATTCACAGAAAAGTCCTAATGCAATAGAAAAGGGATAGCAAAGTAAATATGGATGAGTTCAGGCCGATTTCCAATCCTGATCAGGTTATCTATCTGCAGCATACCAACGTTTAGGTATTATGCCAGGGAGGAGAGATGTGTTACTAGGTGAAGCATGCATTGAAGAAGAGCTCCTTCTGAGGACTATTTGCCAGAGTGCATTCAGCAGAGTTTTAATAAATCATCCCACAGATAGACTGGCACACTGAGATACATAAAGCTCAAAGGACTGAGCCTGGTGCAGCTCCCTTTGTCCCTGTCCCATGCAGAGAGCTGACAGTGGTCACAAGGGACACGGAGAGGAGCCAGCAAAACCGTGGTTACCTAAAATTAGGAGGAGCAGTAAACCTCAATCCGGGCAGCATGAAGGCAATGTGAGGTGCAGGCTCCGCTTATTTTCAAAATGCACTAAACTCTTCATTTTTAACCCACTCCTCCTCTTCTGCCATACTTTTTCTAACTGTAGAGACCAGTCATGTACATTTAAAGAACTTCTTGTGAACGTGTGTAACATTTAATTTCTGAATGATATGTTAAAGCAGAAGGAGTAAGAAAAATAGAACATCACAACCACTTTTTTAATTCAGAGTTTGGCTCCGGAATGTTGCCAAAACCAGAGATAACTGAAAACATCACAAGGTTTATGAATAGGATACATTTTTTAATATCAGCCAGAACCAGAACTGACCAAATTTCACTGGATTTTTTTCAGCTAAAATGACAGTCTAGCATGTGAAATGAAGAAATGCATCTAGTGAATGATCCTTTTTTTCCCCCTATGAACCTCTTTAGCACACGGGTTAGGCTATGTGTGATACTGATATGTTAATGCCTCATATGTGCCTCAAGTCATGAACAGAGCCCCTAATATGGCAGGCAGGAAGAACATCTGAACAAGACTGACATCTGACCAGACCACAATATTTGACTTTTATGAGTGCAAGCAGAACAGTCAATCCTCTCTATCCTCATTTTAATAGTTTCCTTAAAGTCTGGGAAACTACAGGCAAAGTAAACAACAAGGTAATTAAAACACATATTGCTTACTTCATCATTACGGGTGGCTGAGAGTTTTTGGACAGAATATTTTTCCTTTAGGAAATCCCTGTGCTTTGAAAAGGAAAATGTCTGTGGGAAATAGTCATTTTTCACAAATGATTCCTTTCCAAAATCTATTTAAAAATTTCTTAGAATGTCCAATTTCAACATTTTCAATGCAGAAACCCATGCTTGGTTCAAACAATATTTCAGTAACTTAAAATAATTTATCTTAAAAAAAGTAAACAAAAAAGAGAATCTAAATGAAAAGTCTAAAAATGCTGTTATAGAATGTTTTGATGGACAAGCAGAATTTTGCAGCTTACTTAATGGATTGTTGGAAAAAACATGTGTAAGAGTTTTATTTTTCATCCTGATTCAAGCTAAGAATTTCTTTCAAATTTCTTTCTCTCCCAAGAAAAAAAAATGGATTTCCTGATCGTCTCTATTCCTCATGAACCTTAATTTAACAAATGTATGATACGCTGCATTCTGTCAGCAGATCACAGTGAGAATATACTGTGGTAGAAATAACTCCACCTTCCATCTTGAATTATCTTAAGCAGCACTGTTAATATAATAGGCTTGTGGGCATATATTATACAATGACATGAGATCTAACCTTTCTCTTTCAAGCAGTTTCTCATTTCCTGACTTCAACAAACATAAGAGAATATCACATGTTAAAAGAATGCTGTGAAAAGTATATTGAATCATCTGGCAGTATTTAAACCGTGAGATGACATTTTATTTTGCTTATTCTACATGGAAATTCCTAACATTAGCTCTTACTCAAATATATCAATCCAGTCTCTGCTGTTTCTTTTCAAACGCTCTTTATTCTTCTCTTCTGTTCTTGTTATACCTTTTTATGTCTTAGCTGGAATGCTTCATTGATGCCTACTAGGTAAGAAACACCTAAAGTCTGAGCTTTTAGTTTGTGCTTCTGAAAAAAACGAACAGAGAAATATCTAACAATTTATTTTCTGGGTGCCTAGA
>JAUBOD010000314.1:3869680-3882545 GCA_032353885.1 Nothura maculosa | reverse complement strand
TGAAGGTTAGTTGCTTCCCTCTGATAAAGGCTGTTTCTGTAGGAAGGGATGGAAAGACAAGAACTTGTACCTATCAGTGTTGACATTTCTGGCTGAGTCTGAAGCCACATACCTGGGCCAATCCAGTGTACATTATAGGTCTTCATTTCCAGGCATGTGTGCAACCAATAGAAAGGAGCATTGGTACCTCAAGTGAAAGTAGGAGATGGAAAACTCAATGAAAACAAGGAAAGTGGATCTTCATCGAGTGCTTAGTTGAACTGTGGAACTGTCATGGATGCTAAGCATGTGCTTGAAAACAACAACACAACAAACAGCAGCACAAATTTAAAAAATAAAATCCATTGAGGTGTGTTATGCGGAAAAAAGCAACCACTGATTAAATCCCTAGTCTGAAGACTACAGGAGGCAACAGTAATATTCTTGGGAAGAATCCCTACAGGCTTATGTTGTTTTTATACTCTGCCCTAGCATATCCTTTTGGCTGCTGTCAGAGACAGTAGAGTAGGCTGGGTGGACCTTTTGGTTGACATGGTTTGGTCACACCTATGTTCCCATGGGTGCATCCCAGCTGTGGGAGGTGGCCCAGCAATATCCCTTTTCTCCCAGTTCCCTGGCTTTCCCAGCTGGGTCACCGTGCGGCTCCCTTCCCTGCCTGCACGCTCCCGTTTGATTTCAAAGGAAACTCAGCTCTGTCTGCTTCCAGCACAGAGCCAGGGCGTGGAGAGGGAACACTCTGCAACTGGGGCAATGAGACATATCGCAGGGAAGCCGCAGGATGTGCCTAGCCCCTGGAGCTGCACAACTGATGTCAGTAAGAGAAAGATCAGACCCCGGTGCCTAAAATTACTTGCTTTAAGTTAATGCTAAACATATTGCAAAAGCATCTTGCACAATTTCAATTATGCACAGAAAGAATCTGCATTGTAGAGTTCAAATTTAATTATATTGTCATTTACTCCAAGGAATGTTTGCGGTTTAAAGAGTTTACATTTATCATCTTTTGGTTTACATATTTTCCTGAATTAATAGATCATAAGATACCACTGCATCAAGATTTAGCATTCAGACAGGGTACTATTTTAACATTATGTGGTAACTCTTTAAAAACCAAACAGTTGTCAACCTCATCCCACTGAAATAACTCTTCGCTCCATGCTCAAGGCTGCTGAAGCTCTGGAATGTCCTGATGGCAGAGTGGCCTGCCAAACTGCTAAGAGAGCACTGGGGTCAGTGTCCCTGCTGGTGTAACACTAATGACTCCGTGGAGTTGTTCCAATGGGGATTTTGGCCCTCCAGAGAACTCCTGCAGGATGTTCATTGTTCGATTATACAGAACATCCACATGCTGTGAATATACAATATCCTTTGAAAAATCTCCTGGCAAAGCAATTTTGGGAGGCTGGTGACTTTACAAAAATAAAGAACCTGAGTTATTCAACCCCATGATTGTGGTCCTAATTGGCTCCAGAGCTCTCCAGTGTAAATGGTGATTTCTTTCACAAACCAACCGTGTGATTACAGACTGACTTCAGAACTAATGTTCATCTCATAGCAGGACAATTGTGTTCAAGGCTTCTGCTCGTCCAGTGGGATATCAGGTGCTTTCCCTAGACTATAAAAAATAGGCACTGACCTATAAGTCCAAATCTGCATGCAGTAGACACTTCCTACTGTCAGACACTTGTGTCTGACAATTGCGTATATTAATTGTATGTGTATGTTTGTATTATCTACTTAGAAAAATGGAACATTGATCAGAACAATCCCAATAGCTTTAGGGATCATTACAACAATAGCATTCCCAATAGCATTAGGAATTAGATCATTACAGGGTGAAGTCTTCAAACACCAGAGCCAGACTTTTTTTGCACTCAATTAGAGTTAACATTATAGTAAGTGTAGAAAAAAACCTCAATGTATAATATACATTAAAAAGAAAATCTTTGCAACTTTCAAATTCTGAGTAAACATTATGTAAGACATAAAGATAATAAAGTCATTTATTCTACACTTTTCTACCTAGTTCTTCCTTGGGAAAAACCATTTGTCTGCATTTCAGTTCAAATTATCATGAGAGTAGAACAAAGTTTCTTCAAAATGTATTTGAACTACACAGACAATAACTTTTCCTGTTCCGGAAAATATATATCATCCAATTCAGTCTAGTACAGAAAAAACAAAAGTGCTTTCACATCAGGGGTTATAAATTAAACTTGTATGCCTACCATACTAGGCTGGGTTATGGTATGCAATAAAATAAAAATAATTATGCATATATATTCATTAACACACATGAACACACACAATAAAGGGTTTACTCTTGCCCTTCTTATGTAAGAAAAAGTATACATCATACCGAACTTTCATATAACCTGTATCTTAGAATCAAATCATGTTAGAAATACTAATGTCAGACTTTGTCTATATCCCTCTAGTATGTTTCATATTCAAACAAATATGAAAAAGACTTGCCCTATACATTACTAAAGGATATGCAGCTGGATTAAATCTCTCTACCTATTTCATATTTCCACTTTTTTAATTGCATGTCAGATGTGTCCTATGTAAAGCATTAAAGTGTATGGAAGCTGTTAAACTACTCATTATAAATGCAGACCTTTCTGGCAGTCAGTGAATCACTTGCAAATAAATTCTGATTTCACTCTAATTCATTCTCGTATACTCAAGGATCCACCAAATATTTTGAATGAATGACTTTCAGCTGATAGGTGCTACTCAATACTCACAGAGTGCAGTTAGGCACTCACTGCATGGTCTTCATCTTGATTGCATGAGAGAGATTTCCTATCTGAATTTTAAGGCATTCAGAATCATTCATACTAAAATTCATGAAACTTCATAGATTTATTCATACCAAGAAAATCACTTCGACTGATACGAAAATGAGTTATTGAATCGCAGCTCAACTCAATTCTTTAATGAATTTGCTCATTCACCATTTCTCTCTGGACTTTTTGATTGCTTTCTGCATGTAAATAGTTCTGTGCAAGTGTATGTGTTCATGTATAAGAATATATATATGTGTATACATATATATATATATATATGTATAAAATACAGTTCCTCCTGGCCAGATTTCTTATTCTAAACTATATTTTTTCTGCCTTCTCTACTGGTGAGCTCAGGCAAAGAATAAGTAACTTAATGAAAAAGCAGTGGTCAGGCTCTAGCAAAGCTCTCGTCCATCTAAAGTGCTCCATAGGGCTCAGGGGGAGAGGTGAAAAGACCAAGTCCTTCACTAGCAGCAGGGTAGGAAACACCACAGTGGCCAAGACCTTGACAGTTTTGTAAGGAAAGGGACACTTTTGTGACCAAAGTCACTGTCTTTTTGTATCCTCTGCTCCTAGCAGCGATTCAATATCCAGGAAAGCTCACATTCATTGAATTTATGGAAGAATGAATCACATCATTAAACTTTATCCATGCAAGAGTTAGGCAGTATTTAGGCTGACAAGCTAGATGGTTCTTTGTACTCAATGTAGATATGGTCTTTCCACAGTGCCAGCAGTGCAAGGGACAAATGACTGTCTAGGGGCCTATCTCCATCTATGGGGATATGGGATTGTGGGGACAACCTAGGTAAATGGGTTTAAATGACACATTTTAAATAGCTAAGCCTAGGCTGGATAAATTTCACCCTTTTGTCTGAGCTAGGGTAATCCACCACATAAAAGAATAATAAAGTCATAAATATTCATTTTTCCTTGTTATGTTCTACCAAACTTCATATAAATGCTGGCTAAGGCATTTCTGGATCTAGAATAATAACATGAACTGACATTGCTGGCTACAGTTTTTTCCTTTCATTTGGAGCAGGCTGAGTACAGAGCACAAGTCACTCGGAGAGAAGGAGGAAGGGAGGTGTGAAAAATATGTCTCATTCTGCAACTGCAATCCTTCATTTAATAATTCCCAGAGGACTTATGGCAAAATTTTGTGGAAGTTTGAAAAATGATAAAAACATAAGAAAAAAAGTGCTAAAACTTCTAAGGTAATAATACATATACTTCAGACTGCCCATTTCTTATGACAGTTAAGGTGAAAGAGCCTGAGAAGAAATAAAATACCTTTACTTGCTTAATCATTCTTCTTCCAAGTCATCATTTCTGTGTTCCTTGCACTTTTTTTTTCTTTGCAGAAAATCTGGTTTTCTTTGTGTAACTTGCAGTCAATTTGCAGGAGGTCAAGCCTTTCCATAGCCTCTTGCAAAGAATGTAGAATAATCTATGCGGAGGATGGTCATGAAGTAATATCCTCACGTACCATACTGAAAAATTATCTTCACTTACATCCTTTATGAAGAGATAAATGTATCAAATCACACATCTATTATTCATATCAGTCAAGCACAGTATAATACTATTATGCCCCTGAAATTATAGAAAATCACCAGTGAAGTTGCAAAGTATAGCATGTAGATGCTAGGAAGTCCCTAAATAAAGGATACATTAAGCACTGTGTTACTGGGGCTTCCTTGCATGCATCAGCACCAAAAAGCAAATTAATTTTCCCAGTCTGAGCAGAGAACTACCTAAATCTAGCTTATAGGAATGTGAAGCACAGAAATGTTGCCTCTTAAGTTTGTCTGCTTGAGGTTGTACCTGGATACTTCTGTCCCCTTGGAATCTAAAATCATGATTTTATTCTAGATAGTAGGTACCTACCTACACACAGCGAGAGAGGAAGTTTTAATATCACAATTTATGTTTGTAAAAAACGCTGCATAGGTAGAGTGCTCGATCAGGAGGAAATATGAGTTTAATTTTCTCCTCAGCTTGCAGGAACTGAAGCAGCAGTCTGTGTGCTGGGACATGCTGCTGATCGTTGATCATTAAGATACTCCTCTGTGATGTTAAGAATGGAAGCACTAAGGTGCCAAAAAGACGAGATAGGAGAGGAAACCAGTGACGGAGAGAAGAAACAGAAGTTCTGGCCCGTGGGCTGGCCGAGCAGAAGGCAGGGGCAGCAGCTGGGCCTCCATCACGGGGCCCAGACTGCCCCACTCGGTGGTGAAGGCAGTGGGGCCTGGCTGTTTCAGGCAGCTGTAGCAGTCTGGGAACCTCCAAGGACTTGGATGGCATTGTGGGACCTGTCTGAATTGCGGTATGAGAAATCAGAGAGTGTATCTGTGATCTGTGCAGCCGCTGTCCTGACCCCAGCAGCAGGGTAGCAGCCAACAACTGATGCCAAGGGACAATTTTGAGAAGAAGGCAACACAAGCAGACATATTTCCCTGGGTCCTGCCCTCGCTTCCTGGGGCAGAATTGCTGACGCCTTTGTGTCTAAGAGCCTACAACAACCTTTCCTTTCATTAATTTTCTCTCTGACATTTTGAGCAAAGCCCAGCATGGGTCCTAGCAAATGTCCCACAGTGACACAGGTATTTCTGGGCCCATAGGGATATGCTGGTCCACAGCAAGGGGTCAGCGAGGGGATCCGGCTTTCTGAAGAGCTCCCCGACAGCCAGGTGCCTCGGCTCCACTCCAGCCTGCCAGAGGTGCCGAAAATAACTAGACTCAGCCTGGCCTCAGGAGTTTAATGTTCCTTTTATTGTCAAAGCAATAGCATAAAACATCTGAACAGCATTTCCAGAATGTAATCTAACACACTGTTTTGTTTGCATCTTTTTAAAACAAAATTACTAGGGTATAAAAGGCATTCTATGAATTATGCTGGCTTTCATGTGTGCTGGCGTAGGATTTATAAAGCCATTCAGAATAAGAGCCTGCTGTGGAAGAGAGAGTTTCACATAGTGAGCAGAGAACTTCAGCAAATATCTTACTATCTGAGACAGGACATGTCCAAGGAGGGTCATCCTTAATATTTTTTAAGTTCCTTAGATCTATGCTACAGCATGGACATTATGGATACAGGAGGGATATGACCTGATTTAGGCTACTGCAGACATCTCTCCTGGGGGTCAGATTAGTCCATCCAGGGCAGCTGCCTTCACAGGTCACTATGGTTCCTAAAACAATCTCCTGGATCACCCCTAAGGGAGCTGGAAGCAGACAGTGTGACTACCCCAAGTAAGCTAGATTTTCAAGACTTCAGCACCTACAAGTGCGGCCAGGTTTTTAAATATGCAGACTATCTACTAGCTCCCATGAAAGCTGAGAGCATTTAAAGTTTCATCACTTCATTTAGTTGCCTATGTGGGAACTGGTGGGTGCTGAACTCTTTTGAAACTTTTGCCCCATGAAATGAGCCTTCAAGCATTTTACATCACAGCTGATGGTGTCAGTGTCTGCTTCTACGTTTTGAGTAAGAAAGATCCTGACATAATACACTATAATGACTCCCTGTGCAGCTCTTTAAGGCTTTTATGTAAAGAGACACTTAGACTTCTTAATAGCTTTGAGTTGTTACTTTTAGGGCTCATAGATGTCTTACACATAAGAGTTTATGTACCAATTCATGTCAATGTAACTGCTAGGCATACGCATTCAGTTAAGCCTTGGTATTTTTCTTGGAAGATACGTCAAAGCTCCCCCCTTACCCAGAAAAATAAATTACTTATATTTGATGGATTGCTTTCTCTGGTGTTCAGGAAGGCAGTGGCTACAAGACTTAAGTAATTATCTGACCCAAATCAGCCATAAAGATATGCCTATCAATGTATCCAGTAATCTAAGAGTTTCTCAGTCTTGTTAATGAGAAAAGTCCTCACTTAAGCTTGCTGGTTTTTATTAATCATTCTTTATTTTCAGTCTTAGACAAGTTTCTTCATCTGACCACTGGCTTCTTGAAAACAGGAGTTTTTGTTTGAAATTCTACTGTAATAAGAGAAGCAAGGCTTTTGATTGCATGTATATTCTAGATTACACATATATTTTACAATCACTCTCCATGTGGATATGTTTATCAATATAAAATATATCAGAATGAACTGACATTTAGAAGTAATCATGTGAGGGACAAGGAAGGTCTGCAGATTAAATCCACAGCTTCTGGGTGGTCCAAGATGTGCTTGTAAATTTTTATCCCACATAAATCTAATATTAGGTATAAAAATCATCTTTGTGTTATATTTCATCTGTACATTTCCATGCATTCTTTTCTCTGGGATGCCTCTCACATAGCCAACAAATGGATGGCTGCTCATAGCACTCACAGCCACCAAAATAGGGTTGCCCCTTGGAGTGGAAACAGTGGGCAGACCCATCACTGATAATGGACAGACTGGTGCAGATACTTGTTTGCTGCTAAATGACTGACTTTTCCATTACTTCTTGCCAGACTGACAAACCAGACCAACCTCACTTCTTCCAGGTGTATGCTTGATGCTGCCTAGACTTCGGGAATTATGCATATTAATATGCTTGGCTATGTTTTTTGGCAAAGCAGACTCCTTGAACTCTATTCAGAAAGAATATTTTTCCCCAGGGCCTTTGCAATATGTAGATGGTTAAATCAGGTCATATATTTAAAAATAATTAAAAAGTTAGAATGTTGTCAAGTTAAATTCACTTTTTCAGATATGGCAGTTACTGCTTTCTCTGTTTATAAAAACAAGGTCACACTGTTTTTTAAAGAAATAAAATTAAATACACCTTTCAAGGACAAATTAATCTCTTTCCCAGTTAGATTTGTCTGCTGTGTTCAAAAAAAAAGTTATTTAAAATAAATCTAGCACTGAAGCAATGAAAGATGTTTTTTTAAAAACGCATGGGAAGACTTTTGAAATTTACTGACTAAAGTGGTTAGTTATCAGTTCCAGGAAGTCAAAAACCGAGAGCTAAGCTCATTACTCAAAGAATAATTTTATTGATTATGATTATAATTAATACAAAATTCCCAACAGCCTTATGACTTTGTGACAAATGTGGAGCTATTAATGTGATATTAACTGAAAAACAGTCCAGTGAGCAAAGAATGAGTGAGTGGAAAAAGTAATGCTTTTATGTAGACGTATGTTAATTATCCTCATTAGAGTTGTCTGTCTGAAAAATATTCAAACAAGAGAATAATCAAAAACTACTTGTCTGCCATTACCATTAAATCTTCCAGGATCTTCTTCAACTGTAGTGTCAAGAGAGGAAAAACAGCAGAAGAATCTTACTCTTTTACATCTAATGAGTGGGCAGAAGTGTTTCACAGTTTAGCAGCTCTATCCTCAACCTTTGCTCAAGCCAGTGCAATGGCACAGGGCAGTAGAAATCAGAGTTTCCTCCAGATTATTATGTTTCCTAAAATGAGTCAGACCCAAATAAACTTCAGGGAGAGAGTACCAAAGAGAAGACTCATGTTTCCCATAGAAAGCTTGATACCATTTTGGTTTTCCCCCAGAGTGTAAGGAAGCAAAGCTGTACAGCAGAAAATGAACAAAAAGTGGATTTGTCCCCTTCTGGAAAATCTGTCTGAAACAAGGAGGGACTGAAACAACTGATCAGCTTTGGCAGGTCTGTTGGTGGCCCTTCTGGAGTCAGTGCTCATCCAGGAGTAGGTCCAAGCCGAAAGAGAGACCGGTCCTGCAAGGCCAAAGTCTACAGAGAGAGTTGAGGAGGAATTGAGCAGGAGATATAAGTATTTTTGCACTGCTGCTGCCCACATTATTTTGACTATGTGGATAAAAAGCTTGTCCTTATAAGCACCCCTAAATGCTTTACAGCCTTTCTCTTTCTTTTCCTATCGCTCTAACCCATCTTATCTATCAAATAAAAGGCTTCAACTCTTTCTTAAAGTTAAAATATTCTTCATGGTTGTCACTAAGGAACATTTTAAAGCAGGACAAATTTAAAAAAAAACTGGTACTGTTGCTAATATTATCACGCAAGAAAACAGGTTTTCACACTGGTAGATAGATTTGGAGAAAGTTCTTGAGCATTATATTTTTCAGTACACGTTCAACACATAACACATAAAGGGTCATCCTGTAATCCACTGGCTGCAGAGAATACCTCTGTGTATATGTTCTCGGACCGCCATGGATTAATATAAGTGCAAACAAAACTGGTGTTCTGGACCCTTATTGTTTAGAACTGGCAGCAGGAATAAAGAAATAAAACTATTAATAAACATTTTGAAATACCTACTCGGTCGTAGTTAAGCCAGAGCTAAAACCAAGCTTTTTTGGAAAGAGGGAAGGAATAGACACTTCATTTCTGCCTGTCAACTAATCACCCCTTTTTATGTAAACCTGGCAGACTCAGGCACAGGGACTTTAAAGTTCCAACAGTATTATGTGCACAAAACTGCTTCAGCTTTAGAATATCTAACTGTACATCTTCTTTTTTTCTTTTTTTTTTTTTTTTGTCTTGGCCACAGTAAACACAAAGAGTGTTAATATAGAAATGCCCTAAGTGTGGGACATTGATGAATAGTGGTAGAGATCACAGAAGTCTTTCACCTTCTGCAGGGAAGATTTATCGTTAGGAAGGTAAATTCTCTGAGAAGTGTGCCAGAATTTGGAACCTAATCCTGCTGTAATTGCATTTTTCAACAAATACAGGGTGCCCTGGATCAGCCTTTGCTTAAGATCAGCTACATAAATTTACTTGTGGTTACGTCTCTCCTGAGCAATGGAGTCATCCCAAAAAACCACTGCACTCCCCAGAGGATCCATGCCCTGCTGGCTGAGGGTCTGTACACAGAATAAAAAGACAGTCCAAAGGAGTTTATCTAATGTACACACAGCCACAGAATCAGCTGAATGCCAGCTGTATTTACTTAGCTTTTTTTTTCTCTCCCAAATGTAGACAATATGTGTTATTTCTTTAAAAATCAGTCGCTTATTAGTTGAAAATTAACTTAATAAATAAAATGAGTAAAATATATTTAAAATACATTCATTCACTGATTTCTTACACTAGTTATTTGAAATAATAGCATATGATTAAAAATTGTTTTGGCTAAACCAAAATATCAGTTGTCCCAACCATTAAAATGTCCTGGCTATGCTCCTAGGTGATGACAGTACTATATTTAGTCACTGAGTACCACCAGCTGTCTTGCTAACAGAAGTCTGGCATTTTCCTTAATTGAGAGATGCAGTATGTGTGAAATGATACCACTCACACTCACTCATGATAATACCAGCATGACCTAGTTGAAAGCTTTTGATTTTTTTTCTCTTCTTTGTTCAGAAGAATAACATTTGGTTCAGTATGATGTTAAAAACTGAAACCTATCCAAGGGGTTTATAAGGAATTTTCTGCAGATTCTGATCTGGAAACCTCTTTTTTTTTTCTGAGTTTCCCCAGCAGGGAAGGGGGCAGGTGATGGGAAAGAAATAGAAAATGTAGCCTTCAACATTTGGCACTTGACTTCCCAGTGATCCGTGCCCAGCAAGCTTTGGTGATACTATCTGAACTTTCTTGCCTGTCTGAACACCGAGCCAAGGAGTGCTCCTGGTGTTACTTTATGTTCCCCATTTCTACAAAACTTCTGGTTGGAAAGCACTGGCGTGGTTGATGATTTTTGTTGTTAATCTGCCCCAAACTTGTAATTGTGGACACAACAAAATTGTTGGTGAATTCTGGTTTATAGTCCTAGAGTATAAATTTCAGAGAGTGGTTAATAGTTCCTTTCCTCACTCTCACCCTTCAAGGATTTATTTCGTAGGAGGTAGGACAAACATGATGTCAGAAATGTAAATAAATGTACCACTTCCCATGGGAGCCCCTTGCCCCTGGGGGCTGGGTGATCTGTAATGTGCCTCATTTATTCTCCCTTGTTGAAGTGGTTCCACTTCAGATACATAAATAAACAAGCACTAGAGAAGGAACGAGAAATCTGAAGCTCCCCTTCCCAGGCAAATGACCTAATCACCATCTTAGAAAGATATACATTATTTTTTTTGATTCCAATAAATATTTAGCCTCTGTGTGCTAAGTGGTCCAGCAGCAACAGCAGGGGCTGTGAGACCCCTGTCCCAGGACACAGTACAGAGCAACATCTCGGGTGTGTTACAGCGGGACGGCCTGGTGTAACATTCCTTGTGTGGGCCCAGCGGGGACAATCTGAACCAACATTTACCAAATACAGCAGGAATGTCCAGGATCTGGAGCCCTGGGGTGCAGTGGGAAGGAATAACATTAATACCAGCTTCTCATTATTACCTTATTCCTCTTGTGAATCATCTGACCCCTGGTTTTCTTTTCTTTTCTCTTTCTGTTGTTTTATTTTTACTCTACCACAAATGATTCAAGGTAAATTAAATGTTGCAAGCCATCCGGAACTGCTTTTTTTTTTTTTTGATTCTTTGAAATTGTTGAAAAGCCTTGGGTGGATGGGGGAGGAACCTCAACATAGTTAAAAAATAAAAGGAAGAATGGCTATTGAACCAGAGACTTCCTTATTCACTCTGCCGAATATTAAGTGGCCGTCTGGATTTAGCATGCACAGCTACCCATCCTCACTGGTAGTGCTATGGCTCACAAATGCAAAAATTCAGATTTTACAATATTTATAAATATTATGAGGAAGTGTGTAGGCTGAACCTCCACATGACACTGGAGTATGAATTCAGTTCCCAGGTGCACTACAGATTTTCTACGTGACCTCAAATAAGTTATTTACTCCCCAAAAGTCTTTTTTTTTTGTAGCTCTGGGACAGCAAAGTATCAGGGGTGCCTATTCTGATGGGCTTGTAAAGGCCTAGCAGGTAAACAGAATAGGTAAACACATAGCATGAAAACACACCAAACAATGGTTTGTTGTATACAACATCACAGCCATATCCTGGGCTTTTTGAAATCTTTAAGCATAGGATGTTTTTCTTTTCTCAGACATTTGAAGTTTCCTTCAAATGGGAAACTGCCCAGTATGGACAGAAGATACTAATTATTGCTCATGTATTCGTCGCTTGGGAAAGACAGATTTTGAGGAATCACAGAAGAGAAGCTTAGACCTTTGGTTTCAAATAAGGTTAAAATACACTTGAACCTATACTGCTTAGCAGAACAATGTAGCTGGTCAGAAGTTCTCAACATGTATTAACTGTGAAATGTACTTGAAAATTGAGATTTTAATTAAAAATCATTTTTCTTACCTAGCATCACTGGCAGTCACTGAACAATTCAAGAATATAAATGAATTCTTGACTGCTTAACAGGACCAGCTAACAAGCCAAAGAAGATTATAAAATCTCATGAAAAGCCCAAATATCCAAACAGGAAATGTAGAATATTTCAGCCTGCCAATGAAATAAAGACCATCAGATATGTTTTTTTTTTACTTTCATGTTCCTCACATTTCTTCCATGTAGAAAAATCTGGAAGAGATGAGCAGGCTCTCAGTCAGTGTTTAAGTACCTTCTTTTCACAGAAGCATGAGCCATAAGTGTTTTGTTTTCCATTGCATTTCACAGCTTCTGCAAGTTAAATGCCTTCAGACTCCCGCAGAGAGCTAAATCTGGTGCGCAGGCTGGAGCAGGTAAACAGAGTATGTCTTAATGAACTGCCAAATAATATTACGAGGGAACTTCTTAACATAGCTTTTCTTTACTTATTGTAAACTCCATGCCCCTGCTCTGCTAAAAAACGGTGTTTGTTCCTGTGATTCCTGGTGTAACATGGATAAGAGGCATGGAGACACAAAGCTGACCCTAATTTAGTACAGATGAGTCATAAGCCTTTACAAAAAGACTGGGTTAATTACTTTTCAATCATTTGTTATTTTTAAGTGAAAAGAGAAAATGCTGAAGGTCCGTATTTCCTTAGAGAAGATGTTTGGTTTGGATAATGTGCCTAGCAGGGTGTCATTTTGTAAGAATATCTGCTCCTCTGGCAGAAGCTTGTCAAACTAGGGGCGCCCATTTCCACCTGCTAGTCAAACATAATCTAGGAAATCGATCCCACCCAGAATATGTTAGAATCTCAAAATAAAATGTGACACATTG
>JAUBOD010000314.1:3842132-3865470 GCA_032353885.1 Nothura maculosa | reverse complement strand
CCTCTCTGCGCTTTCCCCCCAGTCCTTCTTGTCCTGGGTGATGAATTACTCAGTTCCACTCAGCATCATACTGTAGAGGGAAACACAGACACTACCATTATGATTTTATATCAAAAAAAAATTAGACTCTTTCATTTGCAGATCGTTGATCTGTGAGAATAGGAAAATTTGTTCTGAAACTGGCCTTTAGCCTGTAGGAATCTCTTTACTGAAATACGCACAATAATCTAGTTTTATTACTAACCAGAGGGCTATTTTAGCTGTTTTCTAAGTGGATAAAGTTCTTGATTTTCACTGTATACTACAAATTTGTCTTTAAAACTTCATTTAAATATTAAACAACTTTGGTTTAAATTGCTAGAGAAAGTGGCTACTCCACATTTTTATGGTGCTTTTAACTCAGATCTTCAGGCTGGTTCTTCTCATATTTAGCAAGATCATAAATCTGATATTTTTATTCCAGATTCTTGGAATGATTTAGTCATCATTTTGACTGTTTAAAAGGGGCTTGAGAAGCTACACTTAATATTCACAAGCCTCTACTGTAATCTAATAAGTTTTCCAACCATCAAAGTCACATGGCCTTCTGCAGATTGGCTCTTGGAATGCCACTTTCTATGTATCTTTCCTATTATTTCAAGCTATTACATACTCCCCTCCAGCTGAGAGGAAACTTTAAAGGCACACAACTAAAGAACCTTTGTTTATTATTTGGAATAGCTTGAATATATTTCCTTTGGCCAGATTTTTCCTCACTGTTAATGGAGATCTAAATTTTCTTGCTCTTTCTATTAAATAAACTTTAAAATATTATTATCATTATAGATAACAGCAGATAACACCACTTTTAATATCAAATGAACACTCATATTTTCCCAATCAACTGGTGCCTGGCAAACTCTAAAAGAATTTTATCTAAGAACAAAATTACTTATTGTTCAGGTTCCAGGAACAAGATGCTTATGGGCTGAATCCTGCTGTTCACTGTCTCCTATCATCTTGCTTTCTTGAGGACCGGGATTTGGCTCCCAGTTCATGCTGAAATCCAGAGAAGTCAGGAGCGCTTTCAGCCTCTTAGGAGACTGAGTCCATAATATTCAAGGAGCCCTTGGACAAGTTGTACAAACCAAGTAGACAAAGCACACAAGTATGTACTGCATAGAGAAATAAGAGTCACTTTAGAATAATGCTGATAAAAATGTCTGAAGCTGTGAATGAAACAAGGACCTTCTCTCCTCCTGGAAGCCACATTGTGTAACACCTCCTGCAGATTTTAATAGGTGTCCCTGCTCCTTCAGCACAGACCATTATCTACACAGCGCAGTGCAGGTTAGTACCCTGCAAAAATTAAATCTGCTCCTTTGTCAAGGTGTTGCCCCTGCTGTGCAGGCATCATTCTCAGTTACAGAGCTGTTTATGAGGGTTTATCTCCTGGCAGTAAAGAGCAGATCAGGCTCTGCTCCCATCATGAACACTGAGCAGTGCTTTATTTCTCTGCTTATCCTCAGAAACAAGAGTGACAGAATCTAACCCTTAGCCCCGTAAAAATAGCAGGTTGTTTTGAAAGTCAAAACACAAATAATTCATGAATTCTGTAAACATCTCTAAGGGAAGAGAAAAATGGTAGGCAGAATTTGAGTCTGCTATTTTTACCCGTATGCCTAGTTGATTACATGTCATTCTTCTCACACAGAACTAAATATCTTAAATGCAAATAGCCAGAGGTTGTAGTACTTTTTTTGCCCTTTACACAGCTGTTCATTACAGAGCTCAATAGCAGCTGACAGCAGGTGAATATGAGGATGATGGGGCATGGATATATTCCGTTAAAAAGAATGAATAAACCATTAAATGATCTTATTTCTTGATATGCCTCAATGCAAGCTGCATTTACAAGAAAAGCAACATTAAATTCTGTATAGCAAATCCCTCTTATCTTTTGAAGCACATCACTCATGCAAATTTTATGCTATAATCACTTAAGCAATTATATCCCTCATTTATTTTTAATGTTACAGAGTATCCTTTAACTTTTAGTTCTAGACAATTGAAATAAGAATGTATGACATTCTTATCTAAGATCTAAGAAATTATAAATTCAGTCCAAAAACATCATCTTAAAAAAAAAAAACACCCACATAATATTTTGACCATTTCCTGATTTAGGAATCTGAATCCAGGAATCTGGAACTGGCAATATCTCTCCCCAAGCTCTAAGTTATCATTTTCCATAAAAATATTACTTCATATTATAATGTAAAACATATAGCATATTACTTCAGACATAGCTGTGCTCTCGCTCTTTGCTCAAAATGGGCTTTCCTTCCCTATAGCCCCAGGAATGCTGTCCCCCTGACCCTTTGCATGGCACCCTCACAGCCCACATGCCTCACTGCTAGCCCAGCTGCTTCATGACCTGTTTGCCATCTTCCACTTCCCTACACAGTGAAGCTTTTTGTCTGGATGCTAAAAGATGGGGAGAAGGCCCTGCCATCCTGGAGACCAGTGCAGCATTATTTGCTCTGAGAGCTTTAGGGGAAGCCATGCACCCTGAGACTTTAACACCTACTTACATGAGACTTGTACGAGTACTCTGAAAACAGAATCACAGAATGGTTAAGTTTGGAAGGGACCTCTAGAGATCTTCTAGTCCAACCCCACTGCTCCAGCAGAGACACCAAGAGCACATGGCACAGAGTGGCATCCAGGCGGGTTTGGAAGACCTTGAGAGAAGGAGACTCCACAACCTCCCTGAGCAGCCTGTTCCAGGGTCCTGTTAACGTAATAGGAAATAAGTTCTTCCTCACATGGAATATGAAACTTTCTCTGTTTCAACTTACACCCATTGCCCCTTGTCCTGTCACTGGCCACCACTGAGAAGAGTTTGACCTCATCCTCCCTACATTCTCCCCTCAGGTACTTATAAATATTGATCAGATCTCAACCCTCTCTTCTCCAGAGAAAACAGGCCCAACTCACTCAGTCTCTCCTCGTAAGAGAGATGCTCCGATCCCTTCATCATCTTTGTCGCTCTCCGCTGGACTCTCTCTAGAAGCTCCACCTCCCTCTTATATACTGGTGGGCCCTGAACTGCACCCAGTACTCCAGGTGCGGCCTCACCAGAGGTGAGGAGATGAAAAAGCAACACGAGCTTCAAGTTAGCTATTCCAGGAGTTTTAAAGACTGAGTAGAACAGAAAGTGTTTGATGTAATTAAGAAGTTTCAAATTGTTTCTTTGTGTGTAAACAGAAATTAGTATGACTATTCCATCCTTTAATTCTGTAAAGTGCAGATACAGCAAGTTTTACTAAAATGAAATCAAAGGTATAGGGCCTATGAATCACAAGCTCCAGTAAGGCGGAGATCTCTTTTCCCACTGGCTCACATGAAAGTTAGACTCCAGTTCTCCACAGCCCACTGCTATTATCTTTGGTGTGGAATTAGCTTGTGTTCCTCAGTTGGCCTAATATTGTTTCTTTGTGGCCAGCTGTGGATCAAGAGTGGGGGAGAGAGAGAGAAACTTGGTTAATTTTAATGCTTTGTTTTTTGCCAGCTTCTGGAAAGATACCGTGTGTCCTATATATGGAGTTTTCTTTCTTTAGAGAATTTTCTTTAACCAGTTTCCAGGGAGTTCTTTTCCCAGTAATACTACTGAAGTTTGGCTTAGACCACGGTTTTGATATCGAATGCTTTACAGGACAGCTGTAGTATTTCTTTTTAATGATTGAAATCCATAAAAAAGTGCCTGCAATTATCTGTAGAATTCTCACAGGTTTAAAGGAGTTGTTTTTGCTATTTAGTAGAATTAAGTAAGTCTATAAACATAATCATTTAAAATATAGCGGTAACAAGATCTGTATGTAAAGAGCACAAAGAAAATGTTACATGTAGGCTACCACAACATAAACTAGATATGATTTATATGTTAATATAGATTTTAGCAATATACAGAGAAGCTGCATTATAATGAAAATCAGGCAAGACCATCTAGCTTTGCAATACTATAGATTTGTACATATAAGGACCATCATAAAAAATGATCATGAGCTAAATCCTGTTAAATAGACCAGAAAACAAAGAGCAGCCCTGTCACCATACAAAGTTGCAGTAAGATTAATCTCTGTTTCATGTGTTGTTCCCAATGCGTCTCTCTGCACTCATCCATCAACTTCCTCCATGAAGCCAACATGAGCTTGAAGCCCTTCACTGCCTAAGGCAAACTGGTGATGTGTGTTTGGGGGTAAATATAGATATTTGCCCACTCCTCTAGCCAATAGTCCTCACATAATGAACAGCCATCAGGATATTTTGTTCTTCGCTCATTTGGATTATTAAGGCCTTCCCCTAATTTCCAATTTACTTCACCTATAATGGCCTATCAAAAACAATGATCTTTTAGCTTCCTTCTCTAATCACTGGACACATCCAGAGAAAAGATCACAAGTTCTTTCAGACAGTTATTTAAAGTTTCATAATAGTCTATGTTAGCCGGAGAAGAACCCAAAATGTCTAGCTTAGTCTAGAAACCAGCTTTTACAGGGTAAGGATTAAGTAAGGGAGTTCTGTGCTTAAAAAGGCACTTCTACCTACTACACCTAACCATGCTGCAAGTAGCTTCTACAGTCTGACAGGACCTGTCTACAGCCCAAGAACCCATTGGAAAGGAAGTTGGAAAAAATCATATGTTCATTAGTGCTCTTTCTCCAGCGTGCAATGACCGTGCTTTGAAAGTAACTTGAATTAACTTGCTCCCTTCTTTTTCATCTTTAGTGATAACTAATACTTTTTCAGACACATGTAGCACCCATCTCAGATCCCAATTCTTCAATAAAGGTTATTTGGGCAGATCTCTATGCCCCAAGTCCACAACGGACACCAGAAAGGAACTGGATTTCTCAGAGCTCTACCCAGTGTTGTAGTCCTGGTGCTGTCTTTTTCCTCATCCCACTAAATTTCCTTTGGTGTCATTGCTGGTGTCATTACTTGAAAAAAAGCAGAGATATACATATCTCACAGGAATGTTGTGGGCGTTAATTAGTAAATGTTCATAAAATGCCTGGAAATCCTCAGGCTGGAAAATGTAAAAAACTTTTCCTATAAATATTGTTATTATTCCTTAAATCCCAATTCTATTTCTCCAAAGGCCTGCATGATTTTAAAGTAGGTCAAAATTGGGCTTTTAATAACTTGATCTAGAAATTCTGAAAATTTCCTCTAGACAGAATTTTGTACTGCTTAAATTAAGAAATGTGAAGCCTACTACCCTATTCCCAGAAGCACCATGCAATAGATGAAAACAGTGGTGAAGAACATCACATTTACGAAGGTCAGTCTGCTGAAGCCCAAAGACAACATCACAAATTCCCTCATCTAAGGCCAAGCTCTTCTCAGAGGCACCCACATTACGGCACTGATTGCCACCAGTCTGCTGGGTGGTGCATGGAGAGCAATACCAGTGCGCAGCACTGCAGCTCCTACCCATGCTCTCCCAGGCATGGTCCTCTCCAAGGACAAGCAGCAGTGCTCCATGCACCCAAGCCAGGTGTGTTTCCAAGGTGAAAATTGGCCTTGAAGCGACAGTTCACTCAGTGTTAACACATGCCTTTGTTTGCAGAAGCTTCTAAAATTGTATCACTTGGCTCTTGAGAAAAATGTCATTCTTGATCCATACAAGATTTCAACTGTAGGTTGAAACTACTCTGCAAATATATTATTTGTGTAAAGCTCTTCTTTTTAGCAGAGCCACAGTATGCCTGAGGTGATATTATGAGTGGAATGCACACATTTGATTCAAACTGGCTAGAACACAGGCTATTAAAATTCTGTGTACATACCAATTGAAATGGCATCACCCATTAAAAGAAGTACATGGCATTATGCTTTTCATTTCCATTCTGTAAGAACAGACATGACTGAGACATCGGGTGTTTCCTGGGGTTAATGATAACCTGAGGTTAATGGTTCCTGGCTGAACTTTAGGCCCTCAGCTCCCCCTAACCTGTCATTAATCCCCAGGAAATGCCTGAAACCAAGCATATTATTTAAATCTGGCAGCAATTAATTTATCTCTGGACCTTACAGATGCTTATATTAAATTAAAAAGAGGATGATTTATGGAGAGTGCCAATAACATCCAGATCGAGGCAAAGATAGATGTTATCCTTAATATTTAAAATTCTAGTTTCCTTTTTCAACTGAGTCATTGGCTATCAGTTATAGTAAAGCTTTTTATTTAATTACTCTAGCAAACAGCACCTTTTCCCTAATTCTGTCCACCTTAGATACTCTACCTGCTGCATCAAGGTTTTATCTTTTCTCATATTTTTGAGTGTTTTGTGAATATTTGAATCAGAAAATAAATCTATTTTTTACCATCGCAGTTCAAAAAGAAGCAATTAAGAAATATGAACTTACACAGTGGCAAGTACAAGCAATAAAAATAATAACAATTATCCTCCAGCTCCGAAGCATTTCTGCAAGTCTCAGACAAAATAATAGACATGATTTTATTTCCACCTGTTAAGAAGATAGGCCAAAATATGGCATAAATTGTTGGTTTCTACAGAGTCAGGAGCTGAAGTTATACATCGTGGGGTTTCTTTTAGTCTCAGTTTACCTCTTGCTTCTAGTCTAAGACTGGCAAGAATGTGCCAACTGTTTATTAAGGCTGCTGAAGTCTTCCATGAGTTCATGGTGTTGTGGTTTGGCAAAACACCATTAAATCAGAGACACAGGCATCACTACAGTTGGCTCCACAAATATAAACAACAGCCATAAATCCGTTTAAACTAATCCATGTACCAATGGAAATAAAATCCCTAATCTCTCTGCCTTTCTGTTGTTCAGCTTTCACTTTCAAGTCTTATCGCAGCATAGTGCCATTAGCTCTACAGATAAAATGAAGTCTTCCAGACTCCTTAAAATTTGAACTTTTGTTGTAAAAACAGCTCAGGAGAAATACTTGTAATCTCCTATACCTTCTCTAAAAAGGTGAACTGCAAGGGGACAAAAATCATTTTGTGCTCCTTTGCAGAGAATTCTTTACATTATATTTTTAATCATAAAATGATTACTGGAAAATCACACTTTATGCTTTAATATTTCTGTAAACTGATTACACCAAATCGCTGCAGAAATATTACTGCCTGCATTGCAATATGAGCTCTGCTCATTCTCAGTATTATTCTAGTTTTTGAGAACAATGGGAACAAACATGTGTACATGTGGTCACGCATCTGTCTTTGGGTAGTATTAGCACTCACATTCCTGAAATCAATATCCTTTTTTTTTTAACACTCCTTCCTAACATCCTAATTTTGCTTCCCCTTGATTTGATTTGGTAACCTACCTATGCAGAAGAAACTGGGGCTGATAAATTGGCCAGGCCATTGTGATAAGTCACATTTCACCAGTTTTGCCATCTCAGCCCCTATTTGCTTGCTCTGAATGGGTTCCTGCCACTGATAATATAAGGCCAATCTGTGCATGTGGTGAGCACTGAACACTGCTGCAAAAATTTACTGGGAGCATTGGAAGACACACTCACTGATAGGTGGATTCTTGATATTGGAAGAAAATGATCTTTCTCATTTCTCATTTCTGAACACTCAGAACGTGTTCAGCAGTGTTATATTAACCTTTTTTTGACGAGCTTTTTTTCACAGGTTACATCTTCAGCATCTGTTTTGATTACAATATTTTGTCTCCCTTGTAGTAAAAACATTATGTAAGTTCCAGCCACAGGTTAATAACAACTACTTAAAAGACATATTCTAAGCAATTGTTTTCTAAGGGGTTCAAAACGGTTACAGCAAAATGACAACCAAATATCAGTAAGAGAAAGACAGGAAAGCATCTGCCACAGTTGTACCTTCCTCCTCCAGCCCAGTCATGTACAGTGTGCATTTCTTTCTGGAGCTAATGAGCTTCATTGGTGCATTGGAAGATGCTATTCCAGCTGATATAAACATATTTTCTCTTCTTTTATTTTCCCCTTGGATCAGTCAAAAATGTTTTAACCTTGACTGAATAACTGAAATGCCTACAAATTTTAATGAGTTAAAGAAAAAATATTGCTAATGTTCCTCTACTAACTTAGGCTCAATTCTTATATTAAGTCGTTTAAGAGAGACTTTTCCAGACACCTCATTGCCTCTGGAGTGAACACTGTATCATCTATCATGTGTAGAGCTATGCTTATGGTAAGAGTCGAATTCAATGGTGTTTACATGTTGTTTGGTGAATGATTACTATTTCAAGGAAAAAGAAGCCAAATATCAAACTACTGCTACATTTCTTACGGTATTCCCAATTTCACCATCTGGTATATCCAAATCCTCTAAATATGAGCTACTGAATCAGCATTTTGTATGCTTAAATGTGATTAGGGCTTTTCAGAGGACAAGGATTACATTTTACTGTAAATTTTGAGGTTTCAGAATTTGTTTTCACTATTCAATGGAATGAAAATAAACCCTTCAAACATTTTTGCAAATGGGAATTGTTATGAAATGTCTGTTTCTTGATTGAAAACCTGATCTTTTCAGCTCAAGTTCTTTCTCCTCTGGTCATAAGTGACAAGGGAACCCGAGGCAAAAACTTTCTCAAGAAATGTTTGTCAAAGCTGATATGTTGATACAACATTTTGGCTTTGATGAAGTGACATATTTCATTTCACTGAAAATATTCTGACCAACTTCAGATGTGATTGACTTATTTAAGCTAAGAAAATCATTCATTGTGAGACTCTAAATAAACCAATAAAATAGTAGAGTAATGAGATGTTCTTTCAAATCGATGGCAATGGTTCTAAATTCTTGTCTTTTTCTAGGGAAGAAATTCCTATAAATATAAACATATTCAGTTATTTTAGAGATGGACACGACCTTCATATCCATCCAATATAATCTCCTGGATAATAATATTGGCCATTTCCTTTAGGGTTCATTTTTTTTCCTGTGAGAATGAATATACTTGTAACACGCCTATGACATTTTTGTGTAATATGTTCATAAAATCTTCTAGTAAAGCAGAAGAAATCTCACCAGATAGCCCTTCTAGTGCTATCAGAATATTCTTATCATTAGAAATGTTTTCCTACGATGTAACCTACACTCTCTCAAGGAAACCTCAGATAATTATGCCAAACTTTGCTTTAGAGAACAGTTTATCAATATTCTCTTCTGTATGATTTGCAGGTATATTTCAAATACATAGAAATTTTCAAGTTCTCCATTCAATCTTCCTATTTCTTGATTAACTAAAGTATTTCTTTAAATATTTCCCAATTGTCCATGCTTCCTGAACTTGTCATTTTGAAGAGCAAAAATATTAATTTTACAAGTGATTTCTGAATCATATCCAAATTTTCTAATTAAAAAAACAAGAACTCCTTTAGAAGAACATAGAATTTTGAATCAACAATGTCTACCACACACTCCAAATTAAATCCTTAAATATCCATGGATTAACATAGATTGGATTTTCTACATCAGGCCCAGGTATCAGAGGCTCTATCTTTTGATGTGAAAGGAACACAAGCAGGAGAAATTTGTGCCGCAACCTCCATTTGAATAAAGGGAAAGTAGTTAATCACTGTGTCCACCAGCTCATTGTCTCTTACTCTGATAACAATGATACCACTAACACATACCATGCAAGCCTTGGTACAGTTGAAGAAAATATAAGCTGGCTGGCTTGTTGTGAACTTCATCCTTGTCAGTGTTTGGAAATCCTGCATGAACTACAGCTTTAAGTATCAGCTGTGGAATTTCTCGAGCTGTCTGACAAAGTGCAGGTATCCCATCAACAGCATCTGCCAAGCTATAGCAATAATCCCAAAGTCATTTCCTTCTCAGTGTGTCAAGAAGATTGGTAGGTTATCAACCCAAACTAGAATTAAACCAGAGAGATCTAGAGCAGAAACACATGTATGAGAGTAACATGCTGAAGTTTTTCTGTGAACAGAAAATAGTAAAAGCATTTTTTAATTGTGCTTTCAAAATCTGATAAGCTCACGTTTGCAATGCTGATTTTATCACAAAATCTATACACAGAAGATGTGCTTGTGCTTTTGTTTGGATAACTGTGCCATGTTAAAGAAAACACAATTACTGTCATAATTAATTTGAGATGTTTCCCTAACTAATATCATTATATTATCTGTTTGATCCCAACTTAAAACAATTTGGGTGAGGTTTGATCACCAACAGGAACTAAAATCCAATACTTATTAATTCCTACTGGGAGTAGGCTGTCCAAGTCCACATAGATCAGAAAATCTGATTCTTACTGTTTTCTGTTAAAGAAGATGCCTGAGGCCAATAGAAACTTATGAGGTTTCATACCAAGACAATAAATTGCCATGCTTTGTCCTTTGATTTAATTAAAATGTTATTAGTTGTGCAGTCTTTCGTGCTGCAGGCTGAAATGTGAATGACCAGATGAATAGCTTAATATAGCATTCATTGTTGAAAAGACAATCTATACCTCTCTTTACCTGAGATGCTAAAATTTGATCTTTTTCCTAACATTATACAATCAAGATCTCTCAATATTAAGAATAACTGCTTCTTATAAAAAAATATAAAATAGAAATTGCTCTTTCTGTACTACCAATCTTCCCCTAAAATAGTACATACTCTTTGCTAGCCGCAATACATTGTTTAAAATGCTGCGAAGTTTTAGGGACTGAAAAATATTACGCAGAACATTTTGATGATTTCGCATTTGCCCTAAATATGCACAAAAGCCAATTCATATTGTTCATAATTTAATATCCTCCTTTTTATTCCTTTGGTGAATAGGAAAATAGCTGGTCCCATGGTTATAATCTATTTTTTAATATACCAGTAATGATTTATGATAGTTGTCTCTATGGAAGAGGAATGAGATTCCCTTGCATTTTTCCTCTGCTGACTTCAGCAATATAATCAGACATTTTATTTTATTTCCACTGATACTACAAAGTTCTAAAATCGAAGAAAAACATGTGTATTCCTTGATGCCACTGGAAACTAGCATTCAACACAGATGTTTGTGTTCTCCACATTTGTATTTTCCATATGTATTCAGTTCTGAAAATCTCTGCTTAGTGTAGATGGTCACTTACTCAATTACTCTCAGGCTATTATGCTCTCCTAGACCTAACATCTGCAATTCAATTAAATATTTAATCTGTTTTCTTCATATAATTTGGAATAGAAACCTCAGCTCTGTTAAACCAATGTTGATGTTTTTTCATTCTGAAAACGGCATTTAAAAAATCTTTAGCACAACGCAATACTTGAGGAAAAAAAATGAGACTATTTTGTCTTAGTAAAAACTACTATGGGATCAGATCAGTGATTGGCCCATAATCACAGCTTTCCCCTGACAGATTATTAGAGAAGATTCTACATACTAGATTTCTCTGAGGAAATCAAAATACTTTGTTTCTGTTGCAGTTTGGAGTAAGAAAAAATCAATAGTTCTACTGCTTACTAGTCTATGAACAGTTATCATCTTTCATATACATCCTTTTTTTAGTTTTGTAATAATTTCTGTAAAATCTAGTAGTAGCTTCCAAACAGTAGACATGCAGGAAGGGATCTCACAGGAATTATTGATGAGTAGTCCCAGATGACATGCAAAAATAGCGGATACTTATAAAGATGTGCTAAGAAATGCCTAATTATCCCACAAAATTATTTCTACAGGCTATTCCATAGCACTCTGTGCCTTGACATTACAACACATCTCAATACATTCTAGTCATGGATTGAGTGACAACAATAAAAACTGGCCCAAGCAGCACTTCCCACAATGGAGGATACTTAGGGTCCTTAGATGGAGGATCTTTCTAGGGCTGTTGGATTTCCATGTTATGTCCATTGCCTGCATGTGTCCAGTTACTCCAGAATGTCATTCCACAGTGTCCAAGAAGCTCCCATGCCTCCAGGAGGTGACTCACCACTCACCTAGTGTTCCTTTCCTTGAGCTGTCTCAAAGGGTATCTGTAAAACCTGAGCTCTACCATATATCAAGCACATTGACTTTCAGAATTCACTCTCTAGACTGCTGTTTGAACATGAGCTCTGCACCCCAAAGTTGTGTGTTTCCAAAAGACATGCCAACCTTATCCTTTTACTCTGATCATTTTTGAGGTGTTTTTAGTTTGATAGACAAATGTAATGTATTCTGGATGTACAAAGTAGAAAGCATTCAACCAGGCAGCTCACAGAGTCAGCTTATGACAATAGCATCAAGTGTTAATATCAAGGGATTGTTATTTTGCAATAGGGGTTAGAATAAATAATTTTTGAAAGTCTGCTTTTTCAAAAGCACGAAGTTTATATAATAGTCAGAAATTGGCCAGTTCAGCAGATTTTATATATATATATAAATATTGTATGCAATATTTTATGCATAAATGTTCTAAACTTACTCCAGTATAAAGCTTTCCTTTAAAGAGCAATTCTCACCCCATAATTCACTTTTATGATTTTCTTAGGGCTTTAAGTGTAAAAGCTCAATCTGGTTTTGTTTTATACTTAAAAATAAATAAATAAATAAATAAGAAGAAGTTAATTTGTATGTTGATTTGCCAAAAGGCACGTTGTCAGATCTAAACTTAAACATGTCACTTTTGCAAGCACATGCACACACGCCTGTGCACATGCAGATACACAACAGCTTTTTAAGGCTTAATGACAATAGAAATAGTATCATGCAAGTGGAAGGAGGGAGGCCCTGGCTGGAGCCGATGGCTGCGGAAGGTTGTGCTCATTCTTGGGCTCCTCTCCAAGCCTCCCTCAGGCCCTCCTGTTTCACATCTAGTGTAAAGATGTTTCTCTCCCCCAGACAGCTTCTCACAAATCTGAAATTCAGGCTTTCTGCCAAGTGCTGGATCTTAGGCTCAGTCCTTTGCCTGACCATGACCCTCACCTTGTCCTCTTCCTGGCCCTCAGCATCAAAGAGGTGCAACCGAGCAGGTTTCTTAAATTTTTCTTCCAATTCTTCCCCACAGAAGGGTTAACACTGACTTCTTACTCAGTCTAACACATGTTCTCAGATGTTTTAATGTGAAGGACTTAAGAGGACCCGATGATACTAAACAAGGAAATTAATTATGTTCAGATGAGCATGTTATCAGAACCTCATACAGCACAGAGGACCCTCAGCATTCATCAGTGCTAAGGGCTGCACTGTAAGGAGGATCAGCAGGGGCACCCACTTCTTCAGGTTCCCTCATCTTTGACATCTGCCTAACATTCAAACCTACTGTGAAACCAATCCATTTTATCCCGAATGTTCTACTTTATACAGAAATTACTCCTACTGTTTTCTTGCATCTGCTATTACTGCTCCAGATTTGAGAAAAAGAAATATGATGGGCTGTCACTTTTACTAGGTGAACTGATTCTGTGAGGAACTCAAGTTCTCATACGTTTTCTCTGCTTGTAGCTCTTGACCAGGTTGTTTCTGTTGTGAATATTCTGCATTTATTTTACATTTTTATTAGCAATCATAGTTTTATTTTTACTATGAAAAGAGATTTTTTTCAGTCAAAACAATATGCCAAACTTTTTTAGTCTAATTAGAAAAGGGAAATAAGCATTGGTTTTATGATATTATGGAAGTTTCCACAGACCACTTGGACCCATGATCCGCACTTGGTCATATGGGGGTTCGCTTTTCAAGAAAAAAAAAGAAAAAAAAAAAAAGAAAAAGCTTCTCCCTAAAGCAAACACTGGGAGCAATTCTGGGAACAGTTGGCTCCAGGAACTGCAGCTTAGTGGGAGAGGTTGGGTTCCCTGCAAACCCTCTAGTGTGTGCTCACACAGAGCCAGCCAACAGATACTCTCAGCATCATCTCACAAAAACATCAGTCTGAAATTCTGCTTTCATATTGCAGGCACTTAATATTGAAAAACATAAGCAAAAATATGTAATTATGTGCATTCACATGCACATATGCACATGTGTACACATACAAAGATGGTTTTTTGGGCCACAGAGGTGCCATCTGGAGCCAACACACATGCAGCTGGCCTGATATAGAGAAGAATGTGCCCAGAAGCATGTGAGTGTGACCTGTGCTGCTTAGGCACTGAATGGTACCAGCCCATATCATTCTCATTCTCTCCCATATCCTGGAAGAGGGATCAATCCTTGGAGCATTTGAATTGCTCATTCATTGACTGCCACATAACTGTCAGATGAGGCATGGAATCATCTAAAGAAAAGCATTTAAAGTGTATGGCAAAGGAAGAGAGCTAAGGTTGGACTAGCATCTTAATTTTGGCATTTCCCAGCTTTTAAGTGGCTTCAGTGTAGATTTCGCATGTCATTTATATGAGAAATCCCATGGATCTGTAAACTCTGCTTCAACACTCAGAAATTTGATTTCAGGCCCTCCAAAATGAGTGCACACCTTTCCTACAATTTTAATCGCTTCTGAATCCAAAGCAGCATGGGTGGATAATTTAATATATCACCATAACAACAGCTGAGCACTTCGCTTGAAATATTCTTTCTTTACTCCTTGCTCAAAAGAACACTAGCTGAGTCATAGACTTCATTCTCCTAGTCTGAAACAAGTTTAATCAGACCATGACAACCTTTCTAGTCTGTTTGTGCTCAGTACACCACAGACCACAACCAAACCTTTGTCTGAGAGGTAAACCCTTTACCTCTTTGTCTGAGAGGTAAACCCATTGAAGAAAGTACTTTAACTAAAGCATTAATAGTGTGTTATAACCAGTAGAAATGTGTACTCCAAACACCATCTTGCTTTGAATTGCCATTTTATATATATTTATTATTTAAAAAATGAGAACCTCATTTCTAAGTAAATCTGGACTAGATGCGAAAGTAGCTAAACTAGATATCAAATATCTATACTTTCAATGAGATTTTATTTTTCTAGTGAGCACATGATATTTTCAGATGTTTTTAAGTCTTGGTCCTTCTAGAAAGAATGATTTATGGAAAATAAATACTGGAAAATGTTTGATAATCAAGACTTTAACTAAAAAAAATAACCCTTATATCTGATGTAAGTCAAACTCATGTCTTTCTCCTAAGAATTTCCACCAAGCATCATAGCAGATAAAGGCAAGATTCTTGCTTCTAGAAGTATTCAAATCTCACCTAAGCTCTTTGACAACTAAGATTATATGCAAAATATAAAATGAATCATAAACTCCATCACAAATCTTTACATAACATACATTTTGGGGTTCCAAAGAGCAGACCCTAAGACAGAAGATCAAGCTTCTATTTGCTTCTATAATTCAAATGCAAAGCTAAACAAATAATATTAAAAACAGTGGGGAAAAACATCCAGGATACATTATATAATATACTTTGGAATAAATTTTCAGCTTTGTAAAGCACAAACATCAGCACTAATTTAATGAAAGAAACACTGCTGGCATACTCTGTGAATATCCATGTGAATGTCACAAAATTGGCATGCAAGCCAACACACTGACCAACAAACAAAAACAAAAGTCTATCATGACATTGGTATCACTATCCTTTTGAGTAGCTGCACAATACTGACAATTCATATGTTTTCATGTAGATTATACTTCTAAATATAAAATACCAGAATAAAATCCTGAATGCCGGAATCTTAAACTACAGTTTATGCCTTTGAAAGCTCATTTACATTAGTCCAAATAGCAAGTGTAGATATTAGTCAGTACATTTTGCAAAGATCTTATTTAGAACATGGTGAGTAGCTAAGGCTTATGTCACTTCAACACCAATCTTCCTTTGGTCTCTACACTTAAACCACAGTGGAACATCTGTAAGAAACATTTTGTACAGATGTCTTCAAAGATTCAAGCAAAAGAGCATTAGGGGAAACAAAGCGCTATGAATTCAGGAAACTAAATTTTGACCTTTACAGTCAACAAAGCTCTGCAAAAGTCAGACTAATCTGTGTTGGCGGTGTTCATTGGAGAAAGACAAAGCATAATAGGGATGTTTTTGCTATTATGCCCTGTTCCATATTCTGTTTAAATCCAGGCACGCATTTCTTTTCATGATGGAAGATGCATGCTTAATTTAAAGCCCAAACTGAAATGCTGCTGTACTGTAATATTTTCTTGGGTCTTATTAACTTATGAACTCTTGGTGTGCTGCCCGGCACTCAGAGCAGCTTTTCTGTTAATTTCCAAGCTACATCAAAGTGTTTGTCTCAAGGGCTCCAGGTTTTCTGTAATTTTCAGTAAGTGAAAGCCTTAGGAATAACTTTCTAATGTTAGTCATGTGTGCTGTAACTGCATTTCTTTCCTTATGCTAAGCTTAACTGTTGCTCTATACATAGCATAGCGGGAAACAACATTGTGATGCTAGACACAAGGTACGTGCAAAGACCAGAGCAGACTCCAGGTGAACTTCAAGACACTGCAACAAGGATGGCATGAGGTTTTTCCTAAAACAGGCCCCATCTCTGAGAGGGGAATGTGGAACTGACACCTGACAGTGGTAAGGATGGCGAGGGGGAATGGTCACTATGCTACAGATAGTCTCCTAAGGTTCCCCTGAAGAATGGGCTGCAGAATGTCCCTCAGCCAGGGATGCGTGAGCACAAGACTGCCCTCCTGCCTGGGTCCAGAAGAATGGGGCCACCAGTGCACACTGCAGAGCAGCAGGATTAAGAAATGTGTCTCTGCCCACAGCCGGTGGCTGGAATATATTTGGCCTCTATATTTTGCCTCAGCATTTTGTGGAAAACTCAGAGCATGTCAGTAGATTCTAATTCGTTGTACTGTTTATCTTTGTCCTGGCTGGAAGCAAAGCTCCTTTCCGTAAACCTTTCCAGAGGTATTGCATGGCTACTGATGCAGTGAAGACTTCAAGTAACAGCACATAAGGATGCCAGCAATTCTGAATATTTATTGCCTCAGCAGGAGATTGCAAAACAAACATAGGCAAGCTAACAGCAATGAGTTTGTCAAACAAATGGCTTGCCTTCACCCCTCGAGGGATCAGAGCTTCTTGAATTCTGGCCCCTGACTCTTTCAGAAGAAAACTGCTTGCGTCTGTAATCGCCATGGATGTCTTTGACTAGAAATAGTCCTTAAAAACAACCTGAACTAGACCTATGTCCATAGTATGATTATTTTATGCTGCTACATGAGAAAAAGTAGTCATATTGGCCTTCTAATATAACTGTCACATTAAGGGTGAATTTGTGCTGGTAATAAGCAGCATGACATAGACCTGCAAACACCAGCACGCCACAAAGCAGCTACAGGCACATGATTGAGAGATCAGAGGGAACAACTTTATCAGTCACTGCAGGTTTCAATCTGGGGAGCATGGGGATTAACTACTAAACGTGCCATGTGGATGCTGAGCGGAGCGCAGCTGCCGTGGGCAAGGAGAGATCTGGGGAGCCGGCGTTTCACCAGCCTCTGCTGCCACCGCGATCCAAAAGTGCCCCTGGGTGGTTTCCCTGACTGGTGCCAGAGGAGACGCTGATGCCAGGGGCAGAGCTCCTTAGCTGTGCCTCATGTTTCCTTAGCCGAGCCCCCTGTATGCTGCTCTATAGGCAACGCAACACCAAATGTGTAACATTACCCAGATTTCATATACTTGGAGTCTCAGGCTCAGCTTTGCAATTTGCAGTCGGCTTTTCGTTCTTAGTACGTGTAGGGTGATTTTATGCTATGTATAATGTATTGTAATCCTCTATATATCTCCTTTCGTATTACAGCTTCAAAGAAACACACTTCTTATTTAAGTAGCTTATTCACTGGGGGCTGCAGACAATCTTAGAACACCCCAAAGGCAGAGGTAGGTTATAAGGAGAAGACCTGATCCTGAAACACACTAATGTTGAGTTTCAGAGGGAGTTTTGTCTGAACTGGGAAGAGATGATTCCACATCTCCGCGCCACAAAGACTTCGTGGAAGCACAGCTCGCTCGGAGAAGGCAACCTATTGAACTCTTCCCAATTAGTAATCAGGCTCTTTTCACTTTCCTGAATTATTAGAAATACTGGAGAAGAAACCTACACTGACATTTTACATCAATTAATTTCAACAGAACCCCAGAGTCTATGTATTATTAAACCTGCTGTATAATTATAGCAAAACATCCTGCAGTAGTTAGATATTTTTGTAATCACTTTCTTCCTACATCAGTCCTTTCTTTCACAATATCATCTATCATTTAATTGTTTATTATTATTTTATTAAATCCTACAGGCCTTTGGATAACAGGAGAGTCCTTCAATAGTGCTTGGATATCCTTCATCACTAATATTGCTATAATATCACTGGTAATCACAAACCACACTGTGGCTCCCCTACTCACACTAGAAAAAATAAAACCTGTCTGCATGTACCTCTACTGACTTCAGTTTAACTGCTAGTGTGAGCATATGTGCCCCAAAGGTAGGTGTTCACAATCTGTCGTGTAATGTTTTGTGGTATACAACACTGGCACTTCTGATTTTGGAGGACTTTTGAAAAAAACAATGGCTTATGTTTTGTTCAGTCCTGAAAATCTTGTAAACAGGCACAGATGAAATAAAAACTTTCATTATCATCATTTTGTTGATGAGGAAAGGGACATAGATGAATTAATGTAGAGATTCCAGGCCTTGCTTCACAGGTATATTTGGGAATAAGATGAAGAGTAATTGCAATATTCAGTAACATGACTCTCAGACCATAGGGCAGATTGTCAGGAGACTACTGTCTGCAGTGGGGCATGTGCCTTCTGTGGGCAGGATAAAATCCAGACTTAAATTAATCCTATCCATTATTTGTGTATTTATATAATGTCAGTAGCTGCAGTTCGGAAAGGCCAAAGAGCCAGAGGTCACAGACTCAGCACCCAACGAGTGCTCAGAATGCAGGAATTCTGAATTCCTCAGATCCATTCCCTGCTCTTTCCCCCTTTTTATTTGCCATGTATATAGAAAAAAAAAAAAAAGAGTAATAGCTATAGTTGTCTCTAGGACTTTTTGATTTGATATGTTAGATACAAGTATATTGTCATAGCTGCCACTAAAAATGGACCTATTCTGTCCGTAGGTCTAAAAGAATTTAATAACACAGCAGAGCAATGCTGCAATCTTATAAATCAGGAGATTGCTATTTCAGGATTGCAATGATAAGCCAATTGCATTCCACTTCCTTGGAGCAGGCAGAAAAGAAAAATAGAAGTAATGGTGACACAGATCCTATACATAAATATTTAGCCAGAATTCTGAAATGCTTAGTAAAATGCTTGCGTGTTTTATGAATCCTTTCTCTCTCTTTTTTTTTTTTTTTGTCGTCTTCACGAAATACAGCTTGGGAAGAAATACAGCTTGGGAAAGGAGGAATGCAGTGGGAGAGGGGAAGAGTCTGCCTCCTTCATGTGTTCTTTTACTGACCTAAGTGCTTGTCTTTTTGCAGCAATAAAAATTAGGTTCTGAGCAGTGAATGTCACCTTTTATGCAAGTCTTGCAAACTTCAGGGAAGCCTGCTGAAGAATCTAGAATAGTGAGCTGCTTTTTTCCTTCTCTCTGGCCTAATCCACAGTCAGAAACAGAGAGAACAGGGTTCACTTATTCAGTTAGTTAGTTAGACAGGGAATTAGTAATCCAAGTTCCTTTTATAGTTAAGAAATGAGGATCTCGGGTAACGATAGTCAGATAAATCTTATTCTAACTTCTCCTTCTCTCTAATGACTAAGAGCAGATTTTGATGGCTACCTCGAACATGTCTACATATCTACAGTATTATGAGACAAACCTCAGCCAGGAACAACCCCAGTTTAAACAACTCTAACCTTATTGCTTTTGGATTACAAACAAGTTTAACACAAGGCATGAAATGTACAACTCCTTATCTTATTTGCTTAAAGTAAATGCAGTATTTATCATTCCCCTTGTATCTCTAAACGGCTCCATTCTAAGGACCCCTTCAAAAATAATTCTCTTTAGTGAGTAAGAAAATGAGGGCCAAAGATCTGAGGAGCCCACAGGGTTTCTCTATCATCCTACCTTTTAAGTTCTCACCATATTCTTCTCTCTCACCTAAGCTCTCATCACTATCTATGGCTTTTAGCAGCTGGTGGCCATGATAAAACAGGTCAGCTGCTGAAATTCTTCAGATAACTTTTGACAGTCCATTTGGATCCATGGTCTACAGGAATAGAGCATTTCTGAAAGCCACACTCAGTTGATACCCCACTGCAAATGGCTAATGTTCAAATATGTCAAACAGTCCAGGATTAACTGTACTGGAAAGTATGAATTTAATTTCCTCTGTTTAGGAATTAGAAGAGAAGCTTATTTTTAAACTTACAGTTGCAAAAGAGTAATTTCATTTTACTTCAGGATACTCTTTTTTGGGAGAGGGCACAATTTAAGTCATTCATTCAACAAGATTCTTAAGCAAAGGTTTAAGCAAAAAAGTAGGTAAGGCTTGAATATTTCAAGAATCATTTGCATTTTGTTCTATTAACACCCAGGAAAAGCAACTAGAAAAACATTTATTTCCATAAGATCTATTCCCACATTAACTAATGACTTGACTTTGGACTATCTATTGTCTTGGAAAAAGGTCTTTGCAAGGTAGAGCTTGGTTTATTCCTGAACAGGAAGCAAGCAGGCAAGCCTGACAAGGGCTGTGTTTGAGGCCCAATTACCCAGAGGCACAAAGCAGTAGACAGCTTTGCTTAGGACCCTGCTCCAGTGACATAGTGTGTCTTTTCATTAGAGAAAAACTGCTTTCAAACATCACAGCGAGACCTGAAGGAGGCTCTGGCTTTCAAAATGGAACCACAGACAGAGAGTTACTGTTTAACACCGAAATGCTATTTATTAGATAAACATTACATTTAAATAGCAAGAAAACATATGAAACCATTGCAAAAGTGAATGTATTTTCCTTGCTGCAGCTTTGTCTTTCATGTCGCTTTTTCTGAAGAGGAGTTTCACATCAGAGCAAAGAGCCAAAAAGAAACGTTAATAAAAACTGCAGTTTACTTGGTTAATATCCTTCTGTATTTTCCAAGCCATGACATCACTGATTCCAATTTTTACTTCTACATAATCACTTTCTTATTCACAACACAAGGATCCATTTGGTGCAGGAGGAAAGTGAAAAATTCTCTGCATGTGAGATTCTCTGCTGCCATGGCAATGGGTGCCATCTCACATACAACATCTTGGGCTAAATTTTGCTCTTAATTTTACTTGGTTCGTGCTATTTGCTTACATATTTTGTACAAATATAAGGAATTAGAGATATGTACTGCAAGACTATTATGGGTCTATTTTTGCTTCTATGCTGATGTTACTTCACTGGAATAAGCCAAGTTGTTCCTGATTTATATTAGTTTACCAGAGATCAGGTTCAAGCATGAAAATTGTCAGGAAGTAATAGACATAGATATTTTTGTTCATTAACCAGAAAAAACTATGGAAAAAGTAAAGAAGTGACTTTACATTTGCTGATATGTGGGAACATTTGCTCCAGTACTAAATCCCCCCTTAAAGAAAAATAACATGTGCTAAAGCTTTAAAAGGAGTCCAAACACAGGATTAATTGGGGAGATTGATTTCAGTTCTCTCCACCCTAGTTTAATGGGCTTTTTCCCAACTGGGTTCTTGGGAGTTTGGTCTTTTAAACCACTTGTTCTTAATGGTGGTAAAGAAGAAATCTGGGAATTGATTTATTGTGAGGATTTTCCATTGTACTCTACAGACATTCCATACAGACCTTTTAGACATACTTTCTAGCTGGTATCAATGTGTTAGACTTTATATTGTACATCTACCAGTATCATATATCCTACTTAGACATTAGCTACAAAAGACTTGGAGCCCATATTAAAGAAGTACATTTCATATAGCTATTTTACTGTAACAGTAGTTCTTATTTTCAGGTTACTGTAAACTTGCTTGTACATTAGGGTGCTTTAGAACTGCTGCCTGTTAGCCAAGTAGCCTCGAGTTCATTCAGATTTGAGCACTAAAACTATTCCATAATAAATTGTAACGTTAGATCACAGACCAGATCCTGGTTTGGTTTTGGGTCATAAAGGTGCAAGCCCTTCATCAATCAAGTTCCTTTTGAACTGATCTAACTCTTAAGAGCCCCAGGAGCTAAAGGGGAGAGGAAATTACTCCTTTCACCAGAGGACAGTCTTCTAAGTGCAGCCCCATGACCCGCTGATAAGGACAGCAGTGTCATGAACTGCGGGAGCAAGAGCCCAGGCCAGTTCTGCACAAAAGCAGAACCTGCTCTTGCTTTTACCACAGGTGGAAACGAGAAGTTGGAGGCAGATACTTGTGCACGTTTCCCTAACCTGTTTGTAGCTATACAAGCCTCTGGCACGCACTGCCTGGGCTCTGCTGGCAGCTCCCATATCCCCATCCATGTGCTGGTGGGATGCAGGACACGCTCAGGGACACGAGGCTGGTCCTTGGCTACGCTGGAGGACCACACACCTAGCAGCCCTAGCCCTGCTACATCAGCTGCTAGCAGCTACAGCTGCTCAAAACCAGACCCAGAATGTGCCCGTTTTAATAACCTCTTATTTAATTGTCAATATTACAAATTGTAAATACTCTACCAGGTTTATTTAAGCCACAAGGGATCAAAACAGCTGGCAAGGGATCAGATCCCTCATAGTATCCCAGACACACCCCTTCCCATCCCGAAATAGATATGCCCACACTAGGGCCAGAATGTGCTGACTCTGCGATGCAAAGCACATGAGCTGGCCCTTCTACCACATTTTCTGTCCAAGCTTTACCTAGAGTTTATGAAACTCCAGTGATTTTTTTTCCTCGCTGTTCTGTTTTGAATCAAGCTGAGAATTCATTTGAGCATTCAGGGATTTTTTAATATCTTTTGGCTAAACAGATACAATATTTTATTATTTTTCCCATATTGCAGGCTTTCCAAAATGTGTAACTTTTATAAGTAGGAATGTAAGCAGAGAAGGGAGAGAAACAGGTAATTATGTCCTATACCTTCTTATCAAAAAAATGTGTTGTGGGAATAGAGGGAAGCAAGAAACTGAGGAAAATGGGAATAAAATTTAATGTAGACACTCTCTCATCTCAATGAAGTGCCCTATGACTTCCAACTAAGCTTCCTTTCCAGAAATTGTGGTTTCAAAGACTGTCCATGATACATCTTATATGTAAGGATTTTATTTCTTGTACTGCAAGAAAATAATGTTTCCAGTCTAGCTTAAACACAAGTGAAAACTCCCAGAACTACAGCCGCATTATGACTCCGAAAAGAATTGTAAATGTGGATGCTCTCATTTTCTCCCCACAGCCCTCGTACGTGCTCCTTTCCCAGGACACGCACTGGTGACCTCGGAG
>JAUBOD010000314.1:3796968-3808872 GCA_032353885.1 Nothura maculosa | reverse complement strand
AAAAAAAGCAGAATATAAACATTTTAAAGCTGTAATAAATGTAGCAATGTGATGGGCAGCATCTGTTCTCTTTGGATAGGACTCAAATTAGGACTTTCAAAATGTGTTTAGTTTTCCGTTCTCCATAGTTCCTACTTCCTGTACAGAAGATTGTTTGTGTTCCTGATACTGAGATGTCGTTGTGCGATAAGAATCTCAAGCACCCATCACTTCAGGCAAGTCTTGGTTAGGAAATACGGGGCAGGTCTGCATTATCCCTGTCTCTACTCTCCACAAAGCCGAACTTCCCTGCGAAGTTTCAGTTATTTCTTTCCTTTTGGTTGGCAGATGTGGGTGGTTTTTTCCCTCCCCAAAGTTGTCATGAGTTGAATAGTTGGTGGGCACACAGCACTGACTTCTTCGAGGCTCTTCTTTTCCCCAAGACTTGACTCTTAGTTTTTACGTAATAACAGTCAAATATTTGTGCACTCTGCAGAAATCCAAGTGGCTGAAGAGGCTCCTGCAGATGCTCTGCAGCGCGAGAAGACGTGGAGACCTTCTCGGCAGTGGGAGCCATGGGGAGAGCAGAGGTTCCTTCTGCCTGCCGCTTTGCCAGGCTGGGGCAAGGCCGGGTTTAGAGAAGCTCTGGGGAAGTGGCTGCCTCCACGTACAGTATCGCTAGTGGCTACTTGAGGCACTGCTCTAAACTCATCTCAATATCCTAGGGAAAGGCAATCCTGTGGGAATAAGGGAGCTAGTTTTGAGGCATAGATCCCAACTTAGGCTATAGATATGTTGAATGACAAGTTGTGAAAGTGCGTCAAAAGCACCCATTAAAAAACAACAACAACAAAAACACCTTTTAATCTCTATGGGGATACTCAGCACAGGGTTTTAAGTCTGTAATCTAGAAACTACACATGACCATAATTTAATTTAATTTAATTCTCCAATCTGTATAGGGGAATCTCCAGGCTGTATCTCCAGGCTGCGCCCCTCCTGTTGAGAAGTGGAGCATCCCAGGGCCATGGGCATGGCCACAGGCAGCGATCCCACTGTATGCAGGCCAATAAGTGCTCCAGCTTCTGAGTGATTGAGAAAATATCTGGGAAGGGCTATTCTTGCTAAGTTTGGAGGAGCTGATCTGGCAGCTCTCATTTGCAAAAGTACAAACATTCAGTCACTAAAAACCCTGTATTTTATTTTCCCTCCCACTCTCTTTAATCCTTGTGCTTTGCTGCAAAGCTGGGCAGTTCACAGCTGCTTTCTAAGCAGCTGAGATCCTCCTTACTGCACATCTTAGAGAAGGGTGGGACAGGTGAAGGAGCAAGAGCTGAAGTCCTGCAAAGAGAAGTTATTCTGTGATCCTGGCACATCTGAGCACTAAAGCAGCATCTAAAGAGAAGACTTAAGCCCTTTGTGGCTCGCTTTGATTTCTTAGTTAGTCTGCTGCCTCAGAGCACTAACAAGTCTGGCCTTTCTTGCAGCACAGGGATACAAAAGAAGAACATTAGCAAGCTCTCCGCTTGAGATGCACAACAGCTGGTTGTCAAACATGTCATTTTGCCAAAGTTAAATAAGAGGTTTAAGACAGAGTCTTTTCTCTTGCTTCTTGTGTGTGTATATAATTACCAGTTTCATACTCATTTAAAACTTTTCCATCTGCATGATTATTCTTCTGCATTACATAAGTCCTTGAGAACAGGTTTAATTACCTCATTAAGGCTACAGTTATTATTTCCTGTGGAACATTTTAATTACAAATAAAATTTGAGGTGAAGTATCTAATGTTGAAGGAGGAGGGTTGTTCTAAGCTTTTATAGCTATTTACTACTGGTGTAACTCAGTAAATGTTTCCATATGAAACGCTGAGGAGCAGGAATTCTTACTTACCTGTATCCACCCACTGGAACAATTCCGCTAAAGGCAGCCTGCAGAAGATGCTTTTTCATTTAAGCTGCTCTCAAGCCCTCCTTGCTTCTTGCCGTGATGTAGTAGGCCTAAACATGGGGGCAGTTAAACTTGAAATAAGGGATTTTTTTTCTTGTCTTAGGTGAAAAGGATATTGGATTAGTTCCCTAGATCTTGGGGAACTGGCTGCTAGATTCTCGAATGCATGTGGTGTTGAAGGCTCAAGCTGCAGAACAAGAAGTGGAATTTCTTCCAAGTTTACATCATTGAACTTTTAAAAAGCTTTTAAAAGTTGAATGATTTCTTAAGTGGCTAAGAAAATTCAAAATTCAAAACTAAAAAAAAATCCTGTTTTTAACTGAATACATTTTTCCTTATGGTAATGAGAAGACATTAAAGTATCTGTATTCATTTACATGTTCTCGAGGTTTCAGATTTTCAGGAAAGATGTTGGTCTTCCAAACAAAGTAAAGAAACCTGGAAGGAGTTTGGCTGGAATCCCTGGACGGCACCATTGCCCCTCACACAAGAACACAAGAAGTTGTCCTGTGTTTGTGCCCACGGTTTGTGACAGCAGCGCAAGACTGAACGGATGTGTGTGTGATCAGCTGGGCTTCTCTTAGGGAAGGCCTGAAACTTGGCTGGGAAAGGGACTCTAGACTAGGAAAAGCTTCTTCAGAAGAGGGCACTGTGCACACGGAATCCACACACTGCTTGGGTTGGGTAGAGGATGTTGTGCTCTTCTTTTGCTGTATAGGAAAGTGAAACAGATGGACTGTGTGGTTTGGCAGGAAGAGAAGGTTTTGTTGCTGGAGAGGATTAGAGTTTTGGAATTTAACTTAGCGGCTTGCACACACCCTTGTGACTATTTACTTATTAATGTTTTTAATAAGGATGTGGTTTGGGATGCAGGATTTCTGGAGGGGGTTTTGTTGGGCAGAGGGAGGGGCTTCCCAATGTAATTCCGATGTGCTTGGTGGTGTGCACTGGCAAGGGAGCTAATGGAGCCCAGCCCAGCTCCACAATAGCCCTGGGGCTGGAGGGAGGCCTTATATTACCCTTATTCTTGGGGCCCTGGTGAGGAGAATCGTGGCCACAGGCATGTGCTCGTGCATGGGCCTTCAGGTCCCTGGGATGTTCCAGTGGAGGCCAAAGGCATCTCCCTGCTGCTGGCCACAGCGAGCACGCACGCTTGGGAAGCCTGCTGCAGGGTGACAAAGGCAGCTTAGCCTTTTGATGTTTGTGCAGATTTGGGAAAAGGAATTCCTCTGCATGGTTCTCACCCTGTGCGGGAGGGGATTCGTTTCTCCTATAACCTGCCTGTTTTTCTTAGAATCCAAAATACAGCTGGCCAAGCAGCTCCAAAGCGGAGCTGTGTCACCTGGCTGCTAGCTCAGTGCTTCTGAAAATGGGGCTATTTGAATCAAGTCATGGATTTGCAAACTCTTCTAGGATCTAGCTGTGAAATGAAAAAGATTATGTGAGGCTTTTTCAACTTGGCAGGAATTCCAGCTTCAGGTAAAAAAAAAAAACATCAGCATGTACCTGCACAAATAATTAAAAAGAAAATTATACAGAGTCTGTTTGCATTAATTACCTTGGAAACAAATGTTACTGAATGCAGAATGAACGATTCCACCATAACACAGATGTAGATACTCCTTAGAATAAACTGCTTTGCATTTTAGCCCTCAGCTTGCTCGTTCAGTGGCCTCATTGCCTTGCTTGTCAGAGCGCGTCTGCGGGGCCGAGCACCCGGCTGCCTGTGCCCTCGTCTGCACACACTGCCCTCCATGCGGGGATGGTACCTGCTCCCTCTTTCCCTTCCCGGACTCCATCTGGAGTCACATCTCCAGGCTCTTGGTGGGTCTAATCTGCTCTTCTACTCGGAATCACCCTCCTAGAAAAATGAATGTAGTCACTGTGAACCTCAAAGTGCAAAGGCGAATGCAAAACTCACTCTTTACTAGCACCATGAAATAAATCCTGCAGCAAGAGTTTTCTTGTGGAAAAGTGCTAGAAAGTGATAAGCAGGGTGGAGCCCATCATGGGCTGATAATGGAGTCATTGAAGATAATTACATTTGTGAAGAGATGAGCTCCTCTGCATCTGTGGGGATTATTTTAGAAATCTCTAAAACGTCACTTTCTGATGAAAACCTTTCATATGGAATTTTCCTGTGGTCTCTTTCTAGTACTCTCTTGGATGGCTTATATGCAAACTCTAAAGTTAAATGTGTGTTTTTATTATTGTTTTAATTAAACACTACATACACATATCCTACTAATGATAATTTGTAATACTAATACATTTAATTAAATTTAAATTAATACTTATCCTACACATCTTATGGGAGTGAGATACAGGATTAAGTCAATATAGATATGTATATATGTGTGTGTATATAAATATATGTGTATGTGTGTGTATATATATACATGTATATATTTCCTCTAATGAAATTGCAGGATGGCAGCTTATATTGTAGTTAAAACAGTGATGTGAGGCAAAGCCTTCTAGACATTACATGCTGAGGCCTTAACTCGGCTTTTGAAGCCAATGCTGTTCTGTCCGTCAGGCTCCTGGGCCTGTGTGTGCCGGAGGAAGGGCATTAAATTGATGCTTCTCCGTGAGCTAAAATCCCCCCGTGTACCTGGCCTTGCTGCCCCTCGCTGCTGTAAACCTTGCCAAAAACAGCAGACAGTAACGTGCTCATTAAGTACCCTGTATGTGACTTCTTTAAAACTGATCTGTACAATAAACTTGGCAATTTGTTGCTCTGGAATGCATGTAATGCTGACTAAATCTGAAACATTAGGGTAGCACAAAGCCAGCTTTTTTTTCCCTTCTTCCTATAAAGCTGCTAAGTATTATCAGATTTTGAGGATCATGGGTCAATTTATGTGCTATTTGCTTAAAACCTTTTTTAGGAAGGAATTAACATGCCCCTTATGGTTGCTAATGGAGGGAGAAGGGCAGATGGATGTCAGCAAGCCCTGCAGCACTGAACCTCCTCCTTGACGCAACCGTGGGGCTTCCCAGAGCCAGAGCCCCTGGTGCAGCTCGTGGGGCTGCGCGGCGCAGCCTGCAGGACACGCGCGCTCTGCGGCCAGAACTGCCTCTGCTGAGCATGGAAACAGAAAGGCCCTCTCTGAAACAAGGCTGCCACTCAGACATGGCCAGCAAGAACAAGGGGGCCTTAGCTTCAAAGATGTCCATGGCTGAGGTGAGGTGTCCCAGAGACTGAGCTGCAAGTAGGGGGTTCAAGTCACAACTCCTTGGATTTCAGCTTCGGGACAATCCTTACTGAGTATGCTTGATGAAATCAACCCCAGTGCTTTTATTAGAGGTTGCCAGCACTGCTATTTAAAACCCCTCCTACTAATTCCTTTAATCTTGTCTTCTTTACTCCCTGAGAAGTGTTTCTGGGAGCATATTTTCCTTCTATGAGATGGCAGGTACTGGTGTTTATGAACAAATTAGAGGTGAAGAGATGGGAGAGCTGGGAGTGTTGCCTACTCCTCCTGCTCCTAGAAAGACCATACAGTGGAGGGAGAGGACGAGGGAGCGCAAGGGAACCCGCAAGCCCCTGTCTCTGCGCTGCTGGGCGCTATGCAAGGAGAGGATATATCAACGTGAGGAGGCTGACGTGGAATAGAGTCTGTGACAGGACTGTTGATAAATGCATGCAAGTTACCAGCTTGAGCCTGTGGAGAATAGGATTTTATTTTGTCTGGATACCTTTTATTCAAAGTGTGAAGTGCTTTCAGTTACAGGTGTGCATACCTGTAAATATTCACATTTTTAGTCTGCTTTCTAGAATTAAAACTTAATTTATTTGAACTCTTTATGCGTTTTTATCAGGCGTGTAGAGTAAATAGCCTTGGTTGCACTAAGTCACATATTTACTACCATGTATAACCTATGGCCTCTTGATCAGCCAGGAAATGGTTTGGGTAGAAGAGCTTCCTGTCGCGTCCCCCTCTGAGTGAGAATGGACACTCCGACTGTTGCAATCTTTCCTGGCACGTCTCCGTGCGTGTCCCCAGGGCTGCAAGCCCGTGGGTGGAGGGAATTGCACTGCAGACATTCAAAAGAGGTTCCAAGCTCTTTCTAAAGGATGCATCCCAACAAATAGCTGGCCTGATGGGAAAAAGCTCATGCCCTGGGATGCTGCTCCACAGAAAAGCAGGGAGAGAGCTGAGTGACATTGTAAAAGATGAGCAACTCGCAAACTTCATGCAAGACATTTATTTAAAACATGCAGTATGTGAGTAAGAAAAAGAGGCAGAACTGCTGGACAAGGCATGAGGCTAGCGACCCAAGAAGATCCGGATAAAGACGCTTTGGATAATGCATCCCACCCTGCTGCAAACCAGTGTGCGTGGTGACCAGGGTGCTGCTTTGCACATGTGATCTTGGGTGCCTGATCTTGCCATACCTGGAGAGTGACCAGTCACTCAGCACTGAGTTTGCCCGATCTCCACAGGGCATTCCAGGCAGGAAGATACCAAGCAACCCCTGTGCCTCTAATCATCAGCGGGAATCCTTGTTCTGCCCACGCAACCTGCCTAAACCAAACCCAGGCTGGTTTGTTAGACAAGTAGCTAATCTGAGTTCCGATCTGCTCATCTCAATGTCCAGTCCTGCATGTTCTCCTCCATAATGTTACTGTCCACGTGTTTCCTTCTACTGGAAGGAGGCTCACAGGTTTGTGGGATTTGAACACGTTCACTCCCTCTTACAACAGATTAGTGAGAACTTTATAACAGAGCAGCCCTGGTCCGCTCTTGGCCAGATCCCAGCTCCGCTTTGCAACTGGAGCTGCTGACACCAACCTCTTGTTGGAGCCGCCTCGGCTGTCGCTGCCCCTGCCGCCCTCGCAGTCCCAACCCGCTGGCAGCACCAGGACAAGCCACCTGGAAGGGCAGGCCCAGATTCCGGAGCCCTGGGGAGCAGGGGCACAGGCTGGGGTGAGGAGGTGGTTGCAGACCCCTCCCTTCTCTCCCAACTTCACTTCTGAGGCCCCACTTGAAGCTTGTGCCAGTAGAACTTGGTAAGAGTAAGAACGAGATATTTCCTATCCCAGGTGGGATAGAGATTGCAGACAGCCACAAGAACCAACTTTGTTTGTTTTGTTTTGTTTTCCTGTTCTCCATAATAGCCGGAGGTTGTAGCTAGGAGCAGACAGACCTCTGATCCGAGCCTTGAGTCAGTTTGCTGCAGTTCACATGACTTATTTTATTACCTGCTTTTCATTTCCCCGCTGCAGAATCTATACTGACCTCCGCATGCAAAAGTCTGCTGGATATTGATGGCGCAGAGAACTTGGCAAATTCAAGGCATTTACGACATCTATATCTTTGAAGTGCCTGTTTAATAGTGTCATTGTCATGCCGGCTGGAGCAACACTGCTGTTTGCAATTGAAAGGCTCAGCAGAACGAGCTGATAAGCGCTGGTGCCCTGGTGTGAAACTGACCCTTTGAACTGTGACCAGTCGCCCCAGATAAGCAAGTAATGGAATTTTTATCAGGTCTTGCTTTTTATTGTAGCATGTTTAGTGTTTCTAGGCTTTCTATGCGGTATTTTCTCCCAAGTTGTTTTTTTTAGGTGTGTGGATAATATAATATTCACATTTTAAAGATGCTAATTCCAAGCTTGGAAGAAAGAGCCATCCCATTCCATTCCTCACCCTTACAAGAATAGAAAGGAAGCAATGACAATATAACTTAAATAACAAACGTATGTTGATTTAAGAGCCAAACTGGTGAAATGCTGAGCGTCCTAACTCCCGGGCAAGAGGACAGGGCTTGAAAGGAGGGTGGTCATAGGATCTTTATGTAGGACAGAGAAGAACTGTAAGTAACAGTGAGAAACTTGAATACAAAAGTTAAGAAATGTATTTAATGAAACTTAGTTTTCATTTCACTATAGAAATAGTTCTTTCTTAAGCATTGTGGAGACATTTGTCTCATGCAAGCAAAAACACTGTTAAGCAATAGTGGGTTTTTGTTTGATTTTTTTGTGTGTTCTTCATAATCTGGTTTCATTTAAAGCAAAGCTCCAGCTTTTCCAGGCCCCTCTTTGCAGGCCAGGAAACGGAGCTGTTCAGATTTCTCTCAATCTCACCGCAAGAAAGAGAAAAAAAAAGCCCTAAAACTGGCTTGATCTAAACTTGAGCCTTGTTATGTGCCTACCCTGAACCATGCCTATTTCTAATATGTCCATCTCAACCAAATGGATTGTAGGTCTTGCCAGAGGGCGGTCGATGGGGAGGGAGTATTTGATTGAGCTTCATGTGTTCTGGCCTGGGCCTGAGAGCTTCCTCCCGAGCGACCTGCTTGGCCAAGCAGCCCTTCTTGGCAGACTGCACATGAAATCCAGATGGGGTGAGTTTCCAGGCTGGGACCATAGCAGAAGACAGGGCTGCTTTGAAATGTATCGATCGAAACAGCTCTGTCTCATCGGCATCCTTTCTTGGAAAGAGAGGAAATGCTGATGCAGGGAATTGTGAAATGGCAGGGAGGCAGCTGCAGGGGGGACGCTGCTCTCACCAAAAACTCACCACCTTCAGACTGACTTTCCTCCCTCTCATGTTTCCCCTGGGGTTGCCCTACAGTTCTGCTTTGCTGGCAGACCTTTCCAGGGTCCAAGTAGCCCTGTCGTACTGATTGCTCCTTAAAACAGGCTTTATTCCTTGCCAAGAATATTTAATGCAAAATTCAGTTTGCAAATTAATGAATTTTTCTTTTAAGAAAGAGAAAGAAAAAAAAAAAAGAAACTGGCGTATGGCAGATACTTGTTTTAGTTATGGTGAGCACATGATTTTGAAGATAAACAAAGCTGTCTCTTATATCCTCAGCATGTACTTGCTCTGTTTTACTGGTAATGAGGAAAAATTAACCCTGTTAAAACCTGATTGAAAAAGCAACGTTCTATGAAATTCCTGTCTGTGCGAATGACACTGAGAGTCTTTTTGCCTTCTTGCATTTATTTAAGTCGAGTTCATCTACAAGTGCCAGATGAGTATGAAAAACATCGTTCCAACTTCAAGTAGTTTCAGATCTTGCTAATTGTGTTTTCCTGTCTATCTTGCAATGATGCTCTTCCTGAAGTCTTCCATCTGTATAGTTAAAATCCATTTTCCATCTATTTTTTATCCTGAATTGGATTAGTTTATGAAAAGCTTTGCCAAAAGTCCAAAGCTTTGATTTGATATATCCTAACAAACATTTTGCATTGGAGCTTAGACATTCGCATTCGAGTAACTGAGAGTTTCGGTTTTTGGCTGCAAAGGTGAGCCCAGGTGCTGCCTTCACCTCTTCTGGAGGGGAGAGGAGCTCGCTGAAATCTCTGCTGCTCGGCCTCCAGGCATTCAGGGCTCATTCCGAGTTCAAAATAAGAGGATCTTTGCTAGTGATCACTTGATACTTTCCTCTCAATGAGCTGGGGCGGCAGCACTTTGGGATTCTTGCACTGTCACCCCTTTCTGTAAAAATTTTCTTTTAAAATAACCCCAAATTCTCCACAAATTAGAACATTGTAACATTAATTCCTTCATCATTATTAAAAAAAAAGGGGAAAAAAAGCTTTTCCTTGCCTCCATAGCTAAAATAGCAAGTAGTTTCAGATGAAGAAAGATGACAAAGAAATTAATGGTTCTAGCAGAGATATAATGCTAGCCACTGGAAAGTAACAGTAAGTCTTGATCCATGTGTCTATATTCTAGGTATTAAATTAAAAATCATGCACTCTGTTTTGATAGGCTCTATGTTTTCTATTAGAAGCTCTTCATAGGTCTAATAATGCAGAAGCTTCCTCGCATCCCTAGTGAAGAACTGAAAAGGCAGCATACAAATGTTTTTTATAGAATCACAGAATCCTTAAGGTCAGAAGGGACCTCTAGAGATCATCTAGAGGCCCCACCCGGCGGTGTCACTGGTGGGTAAAGCCTTGGCCTCCCAGCACTTATGTAAGTGGGGTGAATGAAAATGCCAGCTGGTGTTGGTTATTCATAGAAGGTAGGTATAATTTGAAGTAATAACTGGATCCAAACTTGCTCTTAAGAGCTTACTTGCTGTTAGTACAACAAGCCATTTCCATTTGCTTCTATTTGTCTCTCGCCGAATTATTTAGTGTCAGGAGAAGCTGAAGCAGTTATGCTCTTAAATTCTCATTGAGGGAGTTACAAGCCTTAATGGGAAAGAGCTACAGATAATTGCAGCTCCTGAATTTATTTCCATTGTTTTCACCGTGTGGTAATGGCTGACTGTTGAAATCCACTGTGGGAGGATCCTGGTGCTGATTCAGTGCTTTAAGCTTTCTGTGCTAGCTACACGGTGTCTATAGATCAAAAGGAGGAACAAAGAAGAGGCAACCTGGAGCTGTAAGATCATAATTAGGTTCAAAAATCTTATTTTAATGTCTAAAGTGCACAGAGTATTTGCCACCTTCTTCCATTTCCCCTTTTCTTGTTAATAAAATCTACTGTTCCCCCACTACATGTGTTATCCCAGTGACACTGCTGGCCCTGCTTGATCAGTTGCCTCTTGAAGAATTAATCACTTCTTGTGGCTCATCTGAGGGCACCAGGCAAGAGTGGGTCTAGATGCAGTGTCACCTTCTGCTTGGGTACTTGGTGCAGTCCACACAGGTTAGTTCTGGGCTCTGCCATCGTTCTCTACACATAGTCTTCCTGCCCTGATGTGTAGTGAAGAAGTCAATTGAGCCTTCGGAGATCTCATTTAGAAGCAGCTGAGCAGCAATTGAGACATCCCAGTTGGTTAAGCTGATGTAGGCATCTTTCATTCCCTGCACCTGAACGTAGTGAAAATTAATCATAAAAAATTTTACACGAGCTGGTTTCACTCCCACTGAACAGGCAGCTCTCTGAACCGCTCTGTAGTGACTAGTCCTGGGCAAATTTTAGAGATTGTCTGATCAGCGGGGCAAGAACTGGTTCAGGAAGGACTTTCGAGTCTAACTGCATGATGGAATGAAGCTTGTTTAGAAAGCAGATGTTGCAAATGGCATTGCTCAAAACAAGGACAAGATTTTTTACAACTGTTAATTAAATTTTAGCTAGACTATGTGTTTATTTTTAATCTGGTATTTATTTATTTCTTGATCAATTGATTTTATTGTTCCCATTAGTAATTTGGTTACGGTCATCTTCGTGGGAGTGGATTTTACCCATTCTGGAGGTCTGTATGGAATATCTGCTTATGAAAGTCTGACAGATTTAGAAAGTGATTCTTGTCCAAATCTCTGTCCTGCCTTTTGGTGGAAAAAGGTTGTTGCTGTTGCTGTTGTTGTTTTTCTTCTTTTCTTTAAGCCTGGCCTGGTGCCCCTTTGCGAGCACCTTCTGCAGGGCAGAGTTCTTACTGGGGTGCTGTCAATAGCCGCCTCCCCCAAAGCAGTGTAATTAACACGACTCATTATTTCTGTGCATCATGACAGGAGGATTAGGAAGGAATATCACTGAGGAGAAAGGAGCTGATGAGTGAGGAGGGCGGGATGTGTGTGTGTAACAGAAAAATGCAAAGATTACATCCAGTTGGAGAGTCATGTGTATGGCTGTTTTGAAACATTTATTCACGTCTTTCCTCTGCTTACTAATTGTCTGGGAGTTAATCTTGTCTCAGCAATAATTGCCATAGACAAGCAGGTTAGGAAACTGCAATTTAAAGGTATGGAACTGCTAGAAACGTGAACAACCACTAAGCCCACCTTGAGAATTCTGTATGTGACAATGGCCATTTCGCAGCGCTCTAGAAATGTCATGTGTTGACAAACCACCTGCCAGTCACATCTGAAGCCATATCAAGCAGGTTCAGCTTTCAGAGTTTTGCTTTTGCATAATATGTCATAATTAGGGCTTTTGCCTTGAAAACATTTGCTTCTAAGTACTGTGCTAAAGATACTGAAGCGTTATGTAGCAGAAAGGCTGCATGTTTTTCTGCCATTTAATCTTGAAAATGATTGAACATTTTCCAGAGAAACTAAAGAATTAC